>QTSX02004292.1:0-155055 GCA_014839935.2 Entomophthora muscae
TTCCAGAAACCCCATTGACACAAGTAGCCAGAGAAGTTGTTTGAGAAATCAGAGGGGTGACTTGTCCATTTAGTGTCTGTGAGCCGGGAGAGGGTCTGTACCTCACATTCTAGAGTGTCTTGCTGATATGCCACCTCATTAGTCACTGCTGCCAAGTGATCCAAGGCAAGGGCACAGTTGACACATGGTTGGCCTTCTAATCCTGGGCAACACCCATGATCTTGATGGGTAGGGGTACCAGGGACTTCAGTCTCCCTTTTTTCATCAGACTCAGAAGACAAGTCATCAGGGTTGGAAAGACATTGTATCAAATACTCAATCTCACCTTGTAAAATAGCCACTTGGTCAGTTAGCATGGTAATGCAAGGACCAGGTGTAGGTTTGACAGGCAGGGGATGGTAGGTAGAGGCTTGATGTTGAGTAGTAGCTTTGAGCTCAGTTATAGCTTCCCATACACTCACTTCAAAGGCAGACAGGGTCTCAACTGAAGGAGTTGGCAGAGTTACTTCAATGGAGACCACCCTATTGTTGATGTAGTTCTGAATCTGATTCAAAGTGTCTCCCAAAACAGCCTTGTCTAAGCCATATTACAGACGTGGATGTTGACCCCAAGTATCAACGTGAGTCCCCACCAAAACAAGCTGATAATTAACATGCTCTCAAAGCTGATTGAGTTTGGCAACAAGAGTCAAAAATATTGGCGGTACTTTAAGAGGGTTGTCTCCATCTGGCAGCGCCAAGTATCTTGATGGTCATCTAGTTCACATAGTCAATCATTAATATACCCAGGGAGCAAAGAGCAGAGGGAATTCAGAGACAAGGTCAGATATTTTTGCAAAGCTAGAAAGTTGCGCCGGTTATCTGAAATGCAAGCAAATAGACAATGGAACCATTATTTATAGGCCATATTCTGAGTGTGGTTGTTAGAAATAGCAGTGGCCACGGCATTCAAGAGTTGATTTTGGGATCCCAACGCCAATTGATGATGGACCAGCACAAGTTGGATAAACTGGCTAACTAACACGCCAATAGTCTCCATTGATTCCATTAGCGCAGTGGAAGAACAAATCCAAGAGGAAGGAATATAGATCTTCAGAAGCATACCCAGGACAGAGACCAGGGATAGTGTGGATTGCCACAGTGCCTGTGTGGAGGAGAGAGCAGGCAGCGGCACAAGCTTGCTTGTAGTTGAGTGAGAAAGCTAGGAGGGGAGCCCAAGAGGGCCCGGGGACAGCACCATTACCATAGGAGTTGCAGGGCATTGGTGATATCTTCTTCTAGAGGGGGACTAGAAACTTTGGGTTGCTAAGGAACTTCAGAAAAAAAGGAGAAGGACCAGAGAATGCACTCAGGAACAGGGTAACCAAGGGGCTTGTAGCCCCTGTAGTGAGCACCATTTTGTTGTGTTTGGCTCCTGGGAACAACATCCAGGAGGACAAGACGGGAAATCTTTATAACAAAAGATTTGAGGTTTGAAGCTAGCCTTGGGTTAGCCTTCAGGGCAAAATTAAGGGTATGTACCTCAATTTACTGAAATACAATATTAGAACTTCCTTTTGGCAAAAGGAAAGAAAAAAGCTTGAAGAATACTAAAGCCAACACAAATTTGGATAAACTTGTCTTTATTAGGTGTTAGAGTGAAACAGTATGCAGCATGATTCAAGGGAATACAATGAGGATATAATAAACAAATTGTGAGTTGCTTGAAAAGCAGGAGACCAAATTGGGAGGACAGTTTCAATATCTTAGATCCAACAGTGGTGTAGCAGAAGATGGAGGTCAAAATTGTCAACAAGCAAATGACTTGCAAGGGGAAATTAGAGAAAGAATCTGAAGTCATTGACATGTAGAGGGCGGGCCAGGTTGCTGCCATGGAGTCAACAGCAACCTTGACCACCACAACAGCCAATCTTTCCAGGACAGGGGCAAACAGCCCCAGATAAGCCATCATTTTTGGGATAAACTTTCTTTTATTTTGAGGAAAATAAGCTATCTAGAAACAAGTTTCTAGAGGAAAATGGGGAAGTCTTAAGGGAGTTTAGGATATGAAAGGAGGGGGTTTGGTGGCATCTGATTGGCTGGCAAGAATATTTTCAGCAGTTGTAGGTCCTGCGTTGGAATTCGAGTCAATGATGTCATAATTTGGAAAATTCTGGTGGCCAGTGGGTCAAGCGCTGCCATCCCCAAATAATGTATAACACGTAATTTTCTTGTCATAATTATTTGGGGAAAAATAAAGCAGGTCCAGATTTTCTAGGGCTATTTGGGCAACCCCAGCTTTGACCCATTTTTGTCTATGACAGCATTTAAGTTGTATATTTCTTTTAAAGGTTTGGCTGCGGTTCTTTGCTGGTTTCTGGTTTTATGAGAGCGCACTATCCCTTCCATTTGATTTTCTACCGTAACATTAGGAGAGATAATTCTACTTAAATAGTAGCCAAGGGACAGTGATCACTCATTAGATGGACAGACTGGCCAAGGGGGTCACATTGGGATGAGGTCAAACCAGGATTAGACAGGGGAGGGTATGGTATTCTGGAATGAGTGAATATTAGCACAGACCCATTTACAGAAAGCAAGGAGTTCCCAAACTCAAAAGCAAAACCAGTCAAATCTTCACATTTATCATTATTTGTAGGCCATATCAAAATAGCATTAATGGCGCAATTTCTGACACCTATTAAATACCTATAACTAAATCCTCATTGATCATACTCATGGCTATCATTCATTGACCTTCCTGGTTAATTAATTGGGGTTGATACACTTAGTCTCTACTTTAAACAGTATATTTCAGCCCTATGATTAAATCCTTATTAATCATATTCCTGAGTATCTATTAACCTTCTAAGTTAGTCAATTGGTTTTGAGACACCTAGTCTCACAATCTTAATGGATTATATTATACAATTAGCCCCTTGATATATATAAACTGATTAATTCCTGGGTACTTCACCATCACACTTGAAAATCCCTCCAAGGATGAGATTTGCTGTCAGAAAATTCCCCAAGACCAATCCTAATGCTTGGAATTTCAACATATATAAGTTAATCACAACTAAACCAAATTGTTTAATCACAGCACAAAGTGAATGTAGCACAGTCATAGTAACCATCTATATGGAGTTTGTCAGCCCCTCTACCCAATTAGACTTCTACAATGGGCTCCTGTCATAAATCATGTGGCAATTCAATCTAAGCAGCTGCATCAACCTAAAAGAAGCCTTCATGAAAGGAAAATATGGTGCTCAGTTCTATGGCAAGCTACATCAATTGAACAAATAAAAGGGGACTACTATGGCCATAAAAAGTCCCTATCTAAACAAGAAAAGCAATTTCTGCAACAACCCAACATATAGGGTAGTATTCTAGCCAAATAGGGGGCCAAGTTTGCTACTTAGAACCCTGTCAAGGAGGTGAAAATTGGGTATACCATCAATTTTAACAAAATACTTTTGCATGGATGTTAAATTAACCAAAGTTAGCAGTGAAGTATATAAGTGCATAGTAGATTATAGTGTAGACTGCTATGAACATGGTGGAGTGAATAAAAACCAATTGGGGCCAAGAGTGTAAGTGTGAGGAGTTGTGTTGTGCTGGCTCCTCATAATAATACCCTTTAGTGGATTATGGTGTAGGACCAAAAGTTTCAAATATGGTTTGGTTGTCCCAATCACTAGGCATGCTATAGTTAAAGGAAAGAAAATCAGGTGATTCATCTTAAGCTCCTGAGAAGGGGTGACAAAGCTTAGTGTCAAGGGATTCTTATTGGTGTAGTCTTTTAGTGATTTATGTGATACTATTAAGGGTAATTCACTCAATAATAGAACAACCTATTATAAATGAATGTAGCTTTAATATATACTAGTTAGTCTGTAAGTCAGGAACATTTGAAAGCATTGGACTGGGGAGCCAAGTGCCTTGATTGTAGCTAGAATCCCCTTTCTGGTTTGAAATTGATGATTGGCAATTGGGGGGTTCAGCTAGCTTCCAACTTGCATGAGCATAATGTTATAACTATGCTGTTTTAGTAGAGTTATAAGGGGAAAAATATTTAGAAGCTAGATAATGATCTTTATTGTGAGATAGTGATTATATAGTCAATGTGAATCAAGGATAACAGGAACATGATTGTGTTGATCACACGGTTGGATGGTGAAGGGGGTGGCTTGATCCTGGTAATGAGTCAATTGCCAAAACAAGGTATCCATCATAAGGGATCATCATCTGTTCATGTTGTTAGATTTGGTAATTTGAGTTGACTTCCCAGTCTGGCTTTGATTGGCTGGGTAATTGGATTGTGGGTCACAAACCCACTTGTTTGGAACCTTGCTGGTGGGTTGAGCTTGCTGTTTTCACACACACCCCAACTGAAGGTTGGCCTCCTCTGGGGGTAGGTCATCAGGGAGGTTGTTGGGAGCCAGGGCGCCATACTGGACTAATTGTTGTTCTGTGGCGGACAGGGCGGTTTCTTGTGGCTTTTGTCTTGCTTTGCAGGGTCTCAGGCAATCATGGTGTAGGGTCTTGTCTTGCTTGTGTTTCCCCAGTCCTTGCATGAGGTAAGTGTTATTGTTGTTTACCTTTAGAATGATTGCTGGCCCTACTTTCTTGGATTGTAGTTTGCTTTTATCAACGTTCATGACCCAAACTTTGTCCCCAACTTCATGTCTATCACAAATGGGGACAGGTTTTTTACAGACGTTCATTTTCCTTTTCTGTTTGTTTGCTGTTAGCCTCTATAACATGAGGGTCTGAGCGCTGAGGGACTTCACTTGGGATTTCCAGTTTGGGTCCTGTCAATGCTTGAATGATATTTGGCTGTGTGCTGTATAACAACTCAAATGGGCTTTTTCCAGTGGATCTGTTCACTTGGGTTTGGAAAACAAGTAGTGCAGTTGGTAGCTGCTTATACCAGTCTTCAGGTCTCCCGGCAGTGAGCTTGGCTAAGGCTTGCACAGGGCTACCATTAAGCTGCTCTACACGTCTATTGGCCTGTGGGTGATATGGTGTTGTTACAGTGTGTTTGACCCCATTTTTTTTGCAAGGTATATGTTGGTGGTTTTAGAGGTTGATTCTTTTCCCCCATTGGTTATCAGGAGTTCTGGCTTTCAGAACTTGCTGATTATTTTTTTACCAATAAATTGCTGTACATCATTGTCAGTGTGCGCCCTTACTGCTTGGGCTACAGGCCATCTTGTAGCAAAGCTTATGGCAGTGATGATGTATTTCTTATCATTGTTTTTCCCTGGCATGGGGCCAACAACGTCAAGGGCCCATACTTTGAAGGTTAGTTGTGTGTGGATGGGAAGTACTGACTTTGGAAGGGTTTTGCTTTTGGCAAAATTTTTACATACTTCAAATTGGTCTAGGACTTCTTGAACATTTCAATATAAGGTTGGCCACCAGGCCTTGTGCTTAAGGAATTCATATAGGTTTTGGCTCTTGGTGTGTCTGAGGTCTCTGTGATAGCGTAGGATGGTGTCTACCTGCTGGCGTATGGGGATATAGGGAATGGTAGTGCTGTCAGACATTTTTCTATATAGGGTCCTGTATACATCAGCAGATAGGTGTTTGTTTTTGATGACTGTTTCCTTTGTTATGTCAGCCGTACCAGGGGGGAAAGCCTTGTCTTTTGTTTGTAGTGCTAAGAGAGGCCAGTCTGGGTTGAGCCCATTTTTCCCTCTCAAGGCACGGACATATAGGCAGGAGAGGGCGTCTGCCATGGCAAGCTTGTCCCCAGGTTTGTACTGTATGAGCATGTTGAATGTCTCCAAGATCATCTCCAGCAGGCTTGGCAGCAAGATAGATTTTCTTGGGGTTTGAAAGATATGAGCAACTTGTGGTTGGTTAATGCTGTGAATTCTTCCTTTTGTTCTAGGTAACAGTGCCATTTGACTAGACAGTGTACAATAGCCAACAGTTCCTTGTCGTGGATAGGGTATTGACACTTGCCATATTTCAGGAATTCCTTTACTGACTCCATTTTATTGATGAACAAATTATCAGAAGACACCCAGTCAAAGTCACAAACCAACAGAATTGTCAACAATATTTGGCTTTGGAAATTCTTCCAGAAAAAGATTCAAACCCAGGGCGCTAAGGAAAAATATACTGTTAGCTTCAAATCAGCTGATATTATTAAATTAACTTTTTATTATCATTTAATTAAATTAATTTTTGCTTTTGAAATACCTTTTGAGCTCAAAAATGTTAATAATCAAGCTGGAAACGTCACTTACTGCTCTTTGTTTGATTGGCTGCGTGAGGCTGGCCAGACAATCCAAACCCGCTCTATATGGTTTTAGACCAAGCTCTCTACTTTAAGATACTTGATCTTCTGGCTATGTACCGCTTAATTAGCCTTATCATTGTGAGATCTTTTTGCCCTCTTCTTGCGCCACCTTAGTTTGGAAATTATTAAGCAATTATTCATACTCCACTTGAAACAGATACCTTTAAAATGATTTACTCATTTAAATCATCTTCATTTCCTAAACTCCTCTCCAATATTCAGCCTTGTTTTCAAGGCTATTTAAGTGTCCACTTCTTATTCATTTCAATTGTTCCAACAATAAAGAATATTTCATATTATATCTTGCCAAATCTATTTCTTAGTAACTTCATTTTAAGCCATGAAGGGAATTTATTTCCTGCTATGGTTTTTAGTCTCCCTGTTTACAACTGTAAAAGGTCTTAAGAATCCTACTACCACTATTGACTGGCAAAACTCTTCTCCCAATGATGCCCATCAGAAGGAGTCCTTGGCCAATGGATGGTTCAAGGATCCCTCTGGTCATTGGGGAAGAAAGTTCCACTATGGCTACCATTCTACTCCTTCACCTGCCAAACCCTTGTTGGTACGGCCCCACACATCATTCTATCTTCTGACGTATATGGTAGGATACTACCTTCTGGGTTGTTTTAGCTCCCTGATGGGAAGGTTTGCTTACTTGGGGAATTTGGGACATCTTTCCATAGTCACTGTGCCCATTGGTTTAGCCATCACAGGGCTTAATTTAGGGGCCTTGGCTCACCAAATTGGGGGCTTGTTCCCCTTAAAGTGGGTCCCTGACACCATCTGTCAATTTTTGCAATTCATAAACTACGGGAAGGAAGTCACCATCATTATTTTTGATTCATAGCACTCCCCCAATGGATGCATCTGAGGTGTCAGTTTTCATCTGGTATTCTCCATCTTGTTTGGGGTATTGTAGGATGGGAGCTGTTGTGAGTTTTTCTTTGAGGCGTCTGAAACAGAGATTGCGTTGGGGGGTCCATACAAACTTGGATTTGGCGCCAGTTATGGTGGATAGAGACAAAGTCAGGACACCACAGTTGGATATGAATTGTTGTACATATGCAACCATTCCCAAGAATGTGCAGAGTTCTGACTTGTCCTTTGGTGGTGGCATCTTGCATATGGCCTGTATCTTTTGACTGTTGGGTTTGATGTCGTCCTTTGAGACTATGTGTCCCAGGAAGGGTAGTTGCTTGCGGAAGAACTGGCACTTGGAGGGTTTAGCCAACAGTTTGTGTTATGCCAAGGTAGCAAAGACTGCCTCTAGGTCCTTGTGGTGCTGTTTCACTAAGGGGCTGTAGACAATGATGTCGTCCAGGTAGACTAGGACATGCTTGCCTATGTGTGGCGCAAATACTTTGTTCATGAAGGTTAAAAAGGTGGACAGGGCATTTGTCATGCCAAAGTTGAGCACCACATATTTGTATGAACCATATTTAGTGCAGAAGGCTGTTTTGGGGATGTCTTCCTCCTTGATGCAAATCTGGTTGTAGCCTGCAGTCAAATCAATCTTGGAGAAGACTGTGGCACCTCCCAAGGCTTCAAAGAGATTGTCAATGAGTGGTAGTGGATAACGGTTCTTGATGGTAGCTTTATTTAGGGACTGGTAGTCTGTGACCAGATACAAGGTACCGTCCTTCTTGTCCACTTAGAATATGACAGCCCCAAAGAGAGACTGTGGGGGCGGATAAGTCCTTTCTCCAACGCCTCCTTGAGATAGGCGCATAGGGCGTTGTCTTTGTTTGGGGTCAGCCTGTAGATAGGGTGCTCTTTGGGGACAGCCCCTTTGAGTTGGATGGAGTGTTGGATGTGTTTCTCAGGGGGCAGCCCAGGTAGCGCTTCTTTGAAGATTTATGGATGGCAGGCCACAATTTTGAAGTCCTGAGGTTTGGAGGTATTCTGGTGATCTTTGAAGTGTATGATATTGTACTGGCAGGAGTTTCAGTCAATTGCCTTCAGGGTTTCCTTTTTTTTACAGGTTATCTGTGATGCAACAAAAGACATGTTGCGTAGGAGTTGATCCACTGAGTCAAGAGAGATCTGGTGGTTGACATCTTCACGCTTGATGGTCAACACTGAGGTTGCCCAGTCTATGTGAGGATTGTTCTTTTGTAACCAGTCTAACCCCAGTACAATGTCAAAATTTTGGAAGTCAATGACAGGACCTTGGATGATAGAGTGGAGGTTCTCAAGCATGACAGAGAAGAGGGTAGTTTCCCTTGGCACAGCAATGTGGTGTTTGTCAGCCAGGACCACGTTTTCAATCCACAAAGGATTAGTGGCCAGCTTGAACTTTTCTACAAAGCTGCTGTTGACTAGGGTTCAATCTGCACCCAAATCCAGGAGTGCTGAGCCTGTGTAACTGCAAAAACAGAAAGGATAGGACATCAGTTTATTGGGATGCCTGGCAATGGTGTACAGTACCAGGTCCTCCAAGGGCACTTGGATCATTGGGCATTGGTCCACGTCCTTGGGTTGGTACTCATCATTGGGCAAGTCAGGAGTTATGTGGGGAGAGCTTGGCTTGCTTAATGCTCTCCCCAGGCTTTTCCCTTGTCCTGCTTGCCTTGCGTGGTGGTGACACAGAAATGGGTACAATTTGACTGGCCACTGTTCCCACTTCCATGTCCATTTGAACCTGTGTGTTTATGTTTGGTGTTATTCCTGTTGCCACCAGGGGGTGGTTGAGTGAAGCGCCCGCCTGTATGAGAATCCTTGGGTCTTTCTTGTTTTCCAGTTTGTGCCTTATGAAGGGCGTTCAAGATTTGTTCTGCATTCTCCGCTTTGCAATACAGGCTTTGCAGGTTGGTCGCCTGGTTCAGGTTCACATGTCTCATCACATGCCACTTGAGGGCGCCGTAGTACATGAGATTTGTGGTTGGGGTGCCAAAGGCCATGTCATATGGTGAACAAAGTCAGAGTTCTTTGTAGGCGCGGGTGAGTTCCTTCACAGTGCCTGTCTGGGTAAGGTTCTTTACTTGGAAGATGATCATGAGCGCTGTATCCTTAAGCACAAATCTTGTAAATAAGTATTGCTTGAAGATATCCCAGTTCTTGTTGGTGTGTTCTTTGTGCCACTTGTCACACCAAGTGCCAGCGTCATGGGTCAGGCAGATGGAGATTTCTGCAATCCAAAATTGCTGTGGGCATTCTATATGGTCCAGCTTGCTCTGGGCGGACTAGATTCATGCAGCAGTGTTTTTGTTGTTGGCTCCAGAAAAGGGTTCAAAGGCAGCGCTTTGCAGTCTTTGAGCTACGTATGCATATATGGTGTTTTCATTGGCTGGTTGTGGAATCAAGGAGGGAGCCTAAAAGAAATCCTGTTAAGACATGGCGTAGAAGGCAGGTAGTGGGATCACTGTGTTCTGGTAAAGGACAAAGCCATTGGGTATCTTGGCACCAGGAGTGTATGGAGTCCAGTCAGGCGGGAGGCCAGACATAATTCTGTTGAGGATTTGTTGGCCGCAGCGTGTGCAGGCAACAGGCAGAATTTTTCAAGATAAGGTAGGATCAAGAACCTACCTGTGCTACCAATGTTGTAACTGTGCTGTTTTAGCAGAGTTACAAGGGGGAAAATATTTAGAAACCAGATAATAATCTTTATTAAGAGATAGTGATTATATAGTCATAGTGAATCAATGAATAGCAGGAACATGATTGTGTTGATCACACAGTTGGATGGTGAAGGGGGTAGCTTGATCCTGGTAATGATTCAAGCGCCAAAACAAGGTACCCACTGTAAGGGATCATCATCTGTTCATGTTGTTGGATTTGGTAATTTGAGTTGACTTCCTAGTCTGGCTTCAGGTGAACAGATAATTGGATTGCGGGTCACAAACCTGCTTGTTTGGAACCTTGCTGGAGGGTTGAGCCTGCTGATTTGACAATAAGTTTTGTTGGGCCTTCTTCATGCACCAAAATTCAGCTACTGGATTTGAGGCATAAATTGTTGTTGCATTGGGGCTGTCCACTGATTCCGCATTAGGCACATTCTTGATCTGGGCAGCAGTTTTTCATATTTTTGGGCTTGATAAAATTCCCATTTTTGGATTCCCAATTGGGAAATTCTCCAAATTGTAGGGGAGTGGCTGGCCTAGAGGGAATGTGGATGGCTGCAGGCGCTGTCACAGATAATGCCATCTTAACCAGAATTGCCTGTCCTGGAAGAAAGCGCCCAAGCAGCTAGCCCCAAAAACCCCATGAAGAGTCTGTATGAAATAAACCATGCCATCAGCAATAAAAGGGTTATGAAAAAGCATGAACAGGGTTTGATGATCTTTTTGGATGAGTCAAAAAGGCTTGGAAACCTCAAAAACAGGTGTTTTGGTGCTTTTTGGTGACAAAATTAATTTATGACATCACAAATATTTTGGTAACTTCTGGAGGCTTGGTGACAAAAATGAGGCCTGCAACACCATCACCAAATCCCAATCCCCATACTGACTTAAAATTCCATAGAACTGCTTTAGTAGTTTAATAAACACTATAATGTTAAAACCAACATCAAGTTTTAAAGTTTGTAGATCATTATCCCTCAAAAATGGAGTTTCATTCTGCTTACATGCCTGTGGGGTACCTTGTGGTTTGTGGTTTATTTTGCGGTTTCTGTGGCCTCCACACTGATTTTAAACCCCCAATCTGAAATTGAAGAAACTGTGGAACCAATTTGTGAGATTGTGTATTTAAAAAATACATTCACCATTTCTCAACTGCTTTTATTCTTCTGAACTGAAATGATTTCCTTTGGCTAAATTGACCCCCTGTTGCTGCTTGGAGATTCCTGTCCGCAATTTCAACTTTATGACTTTTTGTTAACCTTTAATTCCTTGATGATTTGGTATTTCATTCCCCATTCCATGAATTTTTCAGAGCCTTGTAGAGACTCCACCATAACAGGTGTGTGCACTGGCCAACTGACTGGGCGTGTGGCTGCCTGGGGGTAAAAAGGCTTCACCTTTTATTTCCTGGATTTGAAATTCATGCCTTGTGCTTCCATCTTTTTTGGCAGCTTCCTCAATAAGGGGGACCACTGCTGATAGTTTCCATGGTATGTTTATTTAAAACAGCCCAGGTGTTGAAACTTTCTGCTCTGATGCCAGGAATATTCCAGACGTTCACACAGCAAGCTGAAATCCCAGTGCAGGAAGCTGTAGTGCTTAGGCCAACCAGATGCAAAGTACCAGAACTTCTCCCAGCAACAAAAGAGGGCCAGATGTGCTTAGACAAGCAACCCTCCAGCACATCAAAAGGCTCATAAAGGGACCAAATTTACATCCAATAACCATGATCCAAGTGCCCTCCAGCAATCCTATACTGCTTGACGCCTAAACCAGAAACAGACTCCTTACCAATTCTTTTCAGGGTTTACGCTACCAAGGCGCAACACTATTTGACGCTGGACCAGACTGATCCCACAGTGACAAGAAATTTACCAGATTTTTGAAACCACCTATCACTACAAGTGGTGTAGTATAGGTGATTATGGCAGAAGACATAAGCATCACAGTATCCTGGGAAGTAGAACACTTTAGAGCGCAAGTAGCAGGTGTCTGAGTCACCCTAGGCGGCCCAGCTATACCTGTTCCCAAATCCAGTGGAGGGCTGGGTCTAGGCTGGACAAGATCAGCAAAGCCACACATTGTTGGGGGAAGCTCTGTACTCACCACCTAACTGGGAAAGCTGTTTGCCATGTTTACCCTGCACACCTTGAAACTCTCATGAGAGGCCGCATACCTGCCAAGCTTGCCCAGGTTGAAGATGAAATGGACCCCAGCCAGATCAATCAGGGTACTTGCACCCATAAGACCATTCACTTAAAGAGCGTAGCACCCTCAAAAGAGCAGGGTCCCATACTCCAACACTTGTCCAAGGGTCTCCATTGACCCTTTAGGAAGTGCTTCCTGGGCTCCCCCAATCAAGGAATTTTATATGAGGTTGGCCTCAAGAGAGGTGGGCTCAAGGTAGAAACTGTACACTGAATGGTACCAAAATACAGCAACAGATTAAAGGAGTACCTATAAAAAGCATCAGGAGAAGGGCTCACAAGCCCCTCCAAGTCCCGGTTTGGTGCAGCTGGCTTCTTCATGACCAAAAGGCATAGCTTTCTTGGGCCCTGCCACCAATTACCAAGCTCTTAACAAGGTCAAAATTAAGGATAGGTACCCTCTGCCACAATCAATGCCCCAATTCAATGCCTAAGGGGGGCAAACCCCTTCACCAATATAGGCCAGGGTGCAGGGTAGCTTCAGATGTGAGTCTAGTCAGCATATGCTGGGAACAGCATGGGGTCTAGGTGCAGCTCCGGCAGATGGGTACCTCCAACTCTTGTATAGCCTAGGACCCCATCCCGTTCACTCCACGGACAAGGGGTTGGAAGCTGGGCCAGGATCCAGTTAGATGGTCTGACCATCTCTATCCCAGACAGGAGTGCACTGGGAGGGGATCCAGAAATCACTTACCACCCTCCAGGATAACCAACCAGTTGATAAGACTTCCATAAAAAGGGTTATTCCCCAGCACCCTGCCCTCCCTAGGCTGCACCCTTAGCCAGGGAGAGGGAATCAGATCCTTCAGCGGTAAGGGCTATAGTTGTCATTCCAGCACTGCAGAGCAAGGGAAAGCTCCTGAAATCCCTGGGGTCGGTTGTATGTGCTGGAAGGCTCACTCAATACTGAGAAGCAGGGGCAGCCTGGCTATTGGCTGTTGCTGGTAAACTGGCCCAGATTATATGGACACCACTCTGGGGGGACCCGTCTTCTGGTTGAGGGGGGGGTAAACTGCATGCTATCCCAAGCTCCTTGACGCTAGGGGCATCTAGAGGCTGGAGATTGATGGGACCAACTGAGATATTAGTGGAGGGGCATGAATACTGCAATGGGTACAGATCTCATCCCACCGCGTAGAAGTTGGGGGCCAAGGTGGGGAGCAAAGATACCCATTCATGGCAATGAGCCAATAGCAATCATGCCTAGCTGGATGAGGGGAAGGCTAACTAGAAGGGCCCAGGTTGCCAGGGGGACCAGCCACTCATCCCCTGCAAAGCACAGAAGAGGATCTACCGCAGGCAAGAGAGATGGCAAGCATACCAAAGTCTATCCAAGATAAACTCATGCAGACTGGAGAGGGGCTGGCCCCTGCAGATGCCCATTTAGGGCAGTACCTGCACAGCTGCGCTGCACCAACAGCAGGGATCCCAGACAGCCAGGTCAGGTACCTGGGATCTCTAAGCAGACCACCCACCCAGTAAACCCAAGGTACTTGGGATAGGTTCCTCAAGGGCAAGCATCCAGTTAACAATGGCTTGGGTGCACTGCATACTATTGGGTGGGATGCTGTACTCAAGGCCAGATGATACAGGAGGTTGGTGCTAAAACCTGTTGTCTCACAGGGCTAGGGCCTACTGGTATCAGGGACCTTTACAGGGGCTTTGAACCTGATGACAGTGGCCAAACTTTCTGGATGCTACCAGAGTTGCCCAGGGTTGGTGGGCAGCAGGCAGGAGATATTTCTACCCCACAGTGCCCAAAAGCCAGCGGGAAGGATAGGTGAACCAGCTGCTCAAGGTTAGGGCAATGGGAATCTTGGGACCTATGGCAGGAGAAGGGGGACTGGTGCACCACACTTGCACCAACTGTTATACTGGATGGCAGGGACTGAGCCATTGAAGGGGGCACCAGCAACAGTGGGAGACAGGTTGCCAAAAGGGCAGTGACTTCCAAGTCAGGGACCCAGGTATCCTAAATGCAGGCAGAGGTATAGCCTATCACCAGCCGCACTGACATCTTCCCTGCTAAACATGACATGCAGCACACCCTCATCATTTCAACCATCTGCAAGGGAACATCAGGGGAAAGGGTTGCGGCAGAACTGATGATAGCTCAGTGGTTGGATTAGGGAAGGTAACCATCCAGAAAGGAATAGCAGTTTGGAGTAAAAGGGTATGGATATTGGGAAATGGGAGCTGCTATGCTGTGAAGATGGCCCCAGTGTATAAAGGGCAAGGAAAGGTTGATTAGACACCTATGAAGCAGAAAGGTGAGGGATTGCAGTATGGAGACAAAGTCTCAGCAGCTGAGCTTGACAAACATTAACTGGACTGAGAGGGCCAGGCATAGTTGTGAGAGCTGACCCTGACAGTATCTATCCTGCTGAGGGAGTTGATACCTGAGCACAATGAAAGCTTATGTACCCTGGGGAGATGCTGTAATGTCTTTGATTGCTCTCCCCTGGAAACCTTCTCCCTAAAGAATGGCTTGATCATGTAGTAGACTATGATCCCTGTATCTGCCCTGGATGTTATGCTGGGGTTGGACATCTGAGCTCCATAGTGGGCATGGTCTACATGGAAACTGTAAAGCTTGTTAGCTAGCGGATAGATCTTCTTTTATCTGATAAGGGGTTTTTGATTTGTTAATCCCTACTTTATTTTTTATCTTATATTTCTAAGGGGGATGATCATGGTAAGGTGGGTGCTGCTGCTGACAGTGGTGGTACTCTCTTTGAGGGCAAGAAGCAGAAGGGTTGGACTAAGGTTGGGGAATTTATTAGTTAAAGGGTTAACCCAATATAGTTTGGTGGGCCTTAAGAATACAGTTGGTTTGGGAGTAAGGGTCAGTGGGTAGAAAAGTGGGGGTGGGTTATAATTGGGCAGTTATAGATATAAGGTGAGTTGGGTTGGATATACAAGGATGCTAAGATGGCTTGAATCTACTATCTTGATATGGTAAATGGTATGTAGGAGGAATTGTGACGGATCCAGGCCTAAACAGTACATCCTGCCATTATCCTGCCCTTGACTCTTATTGATGTTACCTTCCTGGGATGAAGCTTTGAGGAGCTTTGCCTCCAGGGAGGCAATTTTCTCAGATAACACTTTATTGTCATCCCACCAACGAGCCATGATTTCAACGCTTTTTTCCTCTTGTGCTCTCAATGCCTCAATTTCACAATTTGCCATCTCTTTTACTTGTTGCAAGATTTCATCCCATCCTACCAACAAGTTCCAAGCATAAATTTGGTTCCCTTGGACAGGAGTCCCTTCCTTTGCAAAGTAATTGGAATACGGCTCTTCAAATGCAGCCTTTACTTCTACTAAAGATTTGGCAGGAACAGTCTTAGTGACCTCCAGGCTGGTCCAAGCTTCTTCCAATGTACTTGTAGGAACCTCCTTTCTTGCAGCAGCGGTTTCCACACAAAGGACCCCAAACTTGGCTCTCTCAAATTTTAACAAAGAAGGCATGACAATTGAAAAATAGGTGAGGGGAAAGCGTCAAAACCGACAATGAATATATTTTATTAATGTTTAACTGTTTTTGCTTATATACCATTTGGGGCATACACAGCTGAAAACCCCTCTGGTTCCTGAATCAACCAATGATTTGCGTCACGTGGCCTATGAAATTCAAGTCATCCAACATAGATCTTTACCTGAAAGATCACCAACAATTCTTAACCTATGAGAATTGACCTACAATGGGCAGAAGTCACCTGACTCCATTCAACCCAATGTACCAATTCAGCACGGAGCTTTCCCAGCTCCCAGCGCCAAAACCCTGTGGATTGCACATCCTAAACTCAGCTATCAGTGTTCCAACTGGGAACCAGCTGATCAAACCTGAATTCCTAGGCATCCTTGCCTTTATTTAGTTATTTTTGCATTTAATGGTTTTTTGCCTTTAAAACCCATTAAACTGCTTTGAAACTTGAACCAGGCGCCACTGCGGCGCCCAGCAATTTTCCCAGGCGGCGCCTCAGCGCATCTCAAATTCATTAGGCAGCGCGGCGGCGCCTCTAACCCAATAAATTTGCCGGCACGGCGCTTTTAACCCAAATTCTGGGGGGTTTTCCATTGTTAACCTTAACCAAACTTCTTGACAAAGTCAAGGCCATTTTAATATAATTAAATCCTCATTAATTATATCCTGTATTTATTAATTAATCTTATTGATTAACTAACCCATTTTGAGACACCTAGTCTCCAAGATTGATTTGGCCAATCTTGCCTCAATTCTTTTAGTTAGCCTAACCTAACTAAACATCCATATTCTGTTCTTTTATTAAACATAGATATCCAGTTTCTAGGAATCTTTCCCTCAAGAATTCCACACAAACCTATCTATATGCAATAAACAGCAAAAACAGAACATCTTTATATTTTGGAGCATTTATTTGGCTAAACGCTCAGCAGTGATTGTAGTACGGTCACAGGAATGCTTTAGATACAGTTTGATCATAAAATGCGATCTACTTTTGAAGCCTAGCCAAGGTTTGGGAGTGATAGACTTTATGTCGAGATGTTTAGATATCTGGTAGATCGATTGTAGGAGTTATTGCTGGCAGATGGAATCAGGTGTCGTGGGTGGGTGGCTAGCTAGTTGGATGTGGGGGTTGAAAGAGTGGTCAGTAAGATCCCATCTGAAGAGCTTGGGCGAGGGTGGAGCATTTATGGATCCCATTTGGGAAGGGGTAAAGGAAATCAGGACCCAGGGGTTTTCTCCAGGTTACGCCGATCCGGAATTTTTTAAGCGTTTGTGCCGGTGGGTTGGCGGCGGGATTTGCAGTTTAGCTGCCGATCGCTGGTTAACCACCAGCTGCGGATAAATTCCTTCCCCGGGCGGGTGGGATTTGTGGTATAGGTTTGTAGTTTAAAGTGGTAGCTTGTCGCTCGAAAGGTATCGTTGCCTATTCAGTTTAGGGGGGATTTGGTCATGTTTAAATGTGCTGGGATGAGTTGTCAAAGTGGGGTTTGGATTGGTTTTAAAGTGAGGGCGGTAGGGATTTATACAACTATTGTAGTTTAATATCAACAATAAGTTGTGATTTGAAGTGGCTGGTATCGAGTTGACTGTGGTTGATCGTGACATTATTCGTTTGAGATAGCCATGGGCTGGCGATCGGTGGTTTGGGAAAGTATATAAGTGAAGGAATAGCAGTAGTCAATAGAAAAGATGCGTTTCTCAATTATCTTATACTTTTCCCTTGGAACCGCACTTTGCCGGCCTGCCGCTGGGGGGATGCCAGGCTTCTTCCCCGACTTGTTTCTCGGCCACCACGACGGCGCCGGAAGCAAGCTGTCGGTAAAGGACCGCCTGTACGTCCAGGAGCAGCTCGAGGATCCCTTCAAGTTCAAGGCCCTACTGCTGGAAGACACGGTTGCGTTTGATATCGACCACCTCAGCATCCCCGAGGCCGAGGTGGAAAAGTATCTGGTCGAAGATGCCCACCGCAACAAGGAATCCAGCAACCTAGCCTTTGCAAAGTTGGTCGCTGCTCGCACCGAACTGCCCACCCCCATACAGGCCCGTGCTCGCATCACAGCAATCATTGACGAATTGGCCCAAGCAGAAAACTTGGACCAGAAGCTTCTCGAATCCGCCCGCACCCTCTTTAAATCCAACCCCAGCCTCCCCTCAAACCTGAATACAATGGTCATGCACCTGGGGGGTCCTTTCGACGACTCCCTCATCAAGCTGACCAGCACCCTCTTCTCCGTAGCCAATCAACACAGCCCTGCCGTCTCCACCAAAGTCCAGGCTCTGGTCAACCAAGTCCAGGCCGAGTTCAAGATCCTCCCCGAGGATACCTTCCGCAGAGTCCAGGAATCCTACACTGCTGTGCTCTGATCTATAAATTACTCTTTCCAACAATCACCCAAGCTTAAGCCAACGATAGATCTGAACAAAAATAAAACCTTGATCTATCATCACCAATTACCATTAACATTGTATCATCATTTTACCTTCGATAAACTAAATATAATAGCTTATATCAATATCTCCACCTTGCTCGTAAGGTCGATGTTGGAGTTAAGAGGGAATACAAAAACAAGCCCATATCTTTCTCATTCAAAACCTTGCTTAGGTTTATCCTGAAGCTCTGGCACAAGGTAAAGCCAGGGTCCAGTAAAATCATCAGCTAATAAAAGAGTACCCAGCAGATAGACCGGGATCAGAGAAAACTCTTCTGGAAGAGAATCCAGAAGATTGAGATTTATGGTCTTTACTTTGACCCACCAGAAAGATGCCAGGGGTCGGGAGGAGAGATTAAAAAGCACACATTCCCACCCACCATGCACCTAGCAATACACTTCACCAGCGCATAATGGAGCAACCCAGCCAAAGGACATATATCTTACACAAGATCTAACTGAAAGTACATCTATTGTCGGTAGGCTTTAAATCTCAGTAAAGGGTATAGCTCAAGCAAGTTGGTTAGAATATGAAGCCAGCATATACTTCTGATATTCCACCTAAACTCTTCCACCATCATCATTGCACTGACATATATCATGCAACAGCTCACCCATCTCTTCCAGGAGAGCCCAGTTCCATTTAAATTGATCTCATTAAGCCCAATCCTCTGAAAGCTCCCCCAATAATAGGGTAACTCACATCCCACACCTTTCTGCCTATCAGGATGGTTAAACTTGAGCAGTTGGCTGAACTTTGGCCTTAATGGATACAGAAAAACATCCCTTAGCTGCTGGTTGATTTCAATCAACCAGGGTTTGCAGCCCTCTTTCTCCCAGGAGTTGATACCGAGTGTCCTGGATCAAAGCCAGGGATCAGCTAATGTCAGGGATTCTTTCCCTGACTACCTGAATGTTATTGACAACTTTGGCAAAGCATATTCTCAAACCCACACAACAACAAATATTTTGAATACACCCAAAGACACAATGCAACAGACTTAACAATCATATTGGGTATTGGAAACCCTTCCGGAACAAGATTTGAACCCAGGACGCTATAAATGTATTGTTAGTACAAGATTATCACAAACCTTTGATTTACCTTTTTATTACTATTACAACATCTTTGATTACTCCCTCTTGGGGAATTAACGCCCCAAGTAAATCACTGAGCAGCACAACAAGTGGTTCACCGCCCAGCCAATAAGCCAGTGGCACCTTTATCAGTTAACCATCTATGACGGAGATCCCTCAATCCAGGTGCTAAATGGAACATAACTTGATTAAGCCTCGTGACCCAAGAGGAACATTACTCAGATAAACCCCATGACCTCCATGACGTACATGGACAACATGTGGCTTGTCATGATACTATATATTAAGCTATATTCATATTCAATAAAGTATCATTCTCTTCTTAATTTTCCCCTTTATTTTGTTTATTATACTTCCCAGAAGTATATACACAACATTACCTTTTAATTCAATTGGTTTTTGCTTTCAAACCACCTTTCAAATTTGAAAGTGTTAATATTAAGATTGTAAACATCACTTACTGCTCTGCGTCTGTTTGGCTGCTTAGAGCTTTCCAGTCAATCTGTGACCCGCTCTCTCTGCTTTTAGGTCAAGCTCCGTACCCTCTGATACTTGATCTTCTGTGTATACACCGCTTAATTAGCCTGACCATTGTGAGATCTTTTTGGTTCCTCTGTTTACACCATGTCAATATGGAAATGATTAATCAAATATTTAAGTTGCACTTAAAACAGGTGCTTTTTAAAATGATTGACTCAGGTAAATCATCTTCATTTCCCAAACTCCTCTCAAATATTTAGCCTTGTTTTCAAGCTATATAAGTTCCAAACTTTACTTCAATTCAAATGTTCCAATAATAAAGAATATATCTTATCCTATCTTGTCACATCCATTTCTTAGTAAACTTATTTGAAGCCATGAAGGGGATTTATTTCCTGTGGTGGTTTCTAGTCTCCCTTTTACAACTGTAAAAGGTCTTGAGAATCCCACTCCCACTATTGACTGGAAAAACTCCTCACCAAATGATGCCCATCAGAAGGAGTCCTTGGCCAACAGATGGTTCAAGTATTCTTCTGGTCATTGGGGGAAAATTTCCACTATGGCTGCCATTCTACTCCTCCACCTACCAAACCCTTGTTGGTAAGGCCTCACATGTCATGCTATCTGTTGTTGTACCTGATAGGATATTATCTTTTGGGTTGTTTCAGCTCCCTGATAGGAAGATTTGCATATTTAGGTCACTTGGGCCACCTTGCCATGGTTACACTGCCCATTGGTTCAGCCATTGCAGGGCTTAATTTAGGAGCTTTGGCTCACCAACTTGTGGGCTTGTTTCCCTCAAAGTGAGTCCCTGATAGTTTGTTGGAACCCATCTTGAGCTTCTTACTTAGAAGTTCATAACCAACCCCTACAAGCTAACTTCTCTATACCGCGCTTATCAAGAGTTTTGTGGTCACCCTGGTTACTATCATCCTTAGCCTTACCACCTATTGTCTGGGCTGCCTTTTCCTGCAGACCAAAACTGCCGCTGCCATCAGCGCAACAGCTCCTCAACAGGTTCAGAACCAAACCGTGGTACTAAACCAGATTTCAGCAGTATCTCCTGACAACAACAAAGGAAACAAGATCCTTATGCTCCTGGCCTTCTCACAATCACTGTTTGAAACATTTCTGGCACAATTCCAGACTGACACACAGAAGGTACATCACATGGCCAAGAAGCTCACAGGCAAGGCTCGCATCTGGTACGCCAAAGCTATCCTTCAAGGAGAGAAATTACTAAACAACTACCTTGCCTTTTGCAACTCCTTATTGTCTACTGTAGTGCCAGCACAAACCACAGAAGAACTCAGAGACCGCATAATGACCTTATATTAAGGCAGAATGGCCGCCAAGGACTATATTGAAGAATTTCCTTGCCTCAAGGAAGAAATTGGGATGACAGATGCCAAAGCTTGCTACCTCTTCCAGAAAAAACTATCTTCAGAACTCAAGAGCTTACTAGCCCATCATTTATTACCTGAAAAGTTTTCTGAGCTTATCAAAGAGGTATTGAAATGGTCCTTCAAGGTAAAACAGCTTCTTTCTTGGAACAACACCAAGACTACGCCCGCCTGTAACTTATCATCCCCTGCCAAGGTTCCAAAGGGATTAGTGCCTAAACCCGGGGGAGGTTATCAGTTGGCCCCCAAAGAGAAACAAAATCGAGTATGTGAAGGACTGTGCCTCTACTGTGGGCAATCAGGTCATTACACTAAGGATTTCCAGGCACTCTCAAAGGTACAATCTGCTTCAGGCCATCTCCTTTCAACCACAGATGTCAATAAATCTTCCACTCAGTCTTACGCTCTTTTGCCTGTTTTTTCTAGACCACAAATTTGGCACTACGGCCAGCTATGCACTGATTGACACAGGAGCAATGGGGAACTTCATTGATCAAGATCTTTTGCTTTTGTTAGGGGTTGAGACCTGAGTACTAGCCTCTGTAAGACTTGCTGAAGGTACCCCTGCCCAAGTAGGACGCCTAGTCAAACCCCTCCACGCTCAGGTGGGGAACAACTCATACCACCTACCCACCTCTACGCTCTCCAACTTGGCTTTCCTGTTAGTCTTGGGATTTCCCTGGTGTCAGGAAGCCAAGGTACAGTTCAATTGGGACACCAACTCAGTTACGCTTCACTCACACAGACAACCAACCACAGTGCCTCTCAAAAAACCGTATCATCAATTACCAAAGAACTTCACGGCGTACTTAAACTCTCTACTCCTTGTGGGGAGTCCAGCATCTGACTCTATTCCAGAGGAAATTCAAGACTTAAAAACGACCTTTAGCGAGGAGCTCTTCCCCGTCCTTCCTGAAAGAAGACCATTTGATCTTAGAATTGACTTGGTACCCGGCTCCTCCCCCACCTGGGGAAAACTTTACCCCATGAACCGAGCACAGGGAATTGCAATGAAGGTGTACTTTGACAAAAACTTAGCAAAGGGGTTTATGCGTCAATACAACTCTCCATGTCATCACCCATGTTCTTTGTAGGAAAAGCGGATGGGATGTTGAGACCAGTTGTGAACTTCACCAAACTAAATTCCATAATCATTAAGAATCAAAACCCCTTACCATCTGCAGAGTCCCTGACCAACTGACTTACTTACACCAAGGTTTTTCTAAACTAGACCTCCACAGTGCTTATAACCAGATATGTATTGCTGAAGGTCATGAATGAAAGACGGCAGTTTGCACTACCTTTGGGCTCTATGAATACCTTGTGATGCCATTTGGTTTGAGTAACGCCCCTGCAGCTTTTCAAGGCCTAATGAGTGAGGTTCTCTTCCCTCTATTTGACGTCTGCGTTGTTGTCTATCTTGACAATATTCTGGTATACTCACAGAACAAGGAGGCCCACACAAAACACCTACAAGAGGTCCTCCAACTACTTATTGACAACTGTTTGTTCTGTAAGATTGAAAAATGCAAGTTTTTTGTCACTGAGATTGAATTCCTTGGGTACAAGATTAACTTGGGAGGTTTTGTGGTTGCCCTCTCCAAGATACAGGCAGTCCTAGACTGGCCTAGACCTACAACACATACCAAGCTTTGTGTCTTCTTAGGTTTGGCAAATTTTTGCCGCAAGTTTATCAAGGATTTCTCTTCTACCGCTTTCCCTCTCACACACCTGACCTCTGAAAAAGTTCCCTTTGTCTGGTTGCCGGAAGCTGACCAGGCTTTTGAGACCCTCAAAAACGTTTCACCTCAGCTCCAGTCCTTCTTCACCCTGACCCTGAACGCCAATTTTTTTGGACACAGATGCTTCTGACTTTGCCCTGGGAGGGGTGTTACTGCAGCTTGGGGAGGATAGTGAAATCCACCCTGTGGTGTTCTACTCCTATAAGCTGCTTGAACAAGATCACAATCACCATGTATACAAGAAGGAACTATTTGCCATTGTCAAATCCTTGGACCACTGGCGTCACTACTTGGAAGGAAGTAAATTCCTTGTGCAAATCAGAACTGACTATAAGAACCCCCTCTACTTCACTGAGAAGAGAAAGGTTAGCCCACGTCTGGCACAATGGGCTATAGATCTTCTTGCCTTTGACTTCAATATTAGTTATACTCCAGGACACCAGAATATAGTACCAGACACCATCAGTAGACAAGAGGACTTGGATGACCCAAGCCTGTCCTACGTTAAACACAATGAACATGCTATACTCTCTGAAGATCAGTTCCTCTCTCACATTATGACCTTATCTTATCTATCCACCTTGGAACAGGACATAAGAGCATCCCAACTCCTGGATAAGGAGAACGTTCCCACTGGGCTTACACAAAGAATGGATCTTGGTTGAAGAATGGAAGTCTGTATGTACCAACCAATGAACACTGACAAACAATCTTGGAAACCTTCCACAACTCCCCTCTCACAGGACATGGAGGCATTTGTAAAACAGTCAAGAGAATCCAACGACAATACTGGTGGCCTAATATGAAGAAATCAGTTGCCCAATATATCTCCACATGCGTGCTGTGTGGCCACAACAAACCCTCCACCATGAAGCCCCAATGACTACTCAAAACATTACCCATTCCTCTGCGCCCTTGGCATTCCATCTCCATGGACTTTATTGTGGACCTTCCAGAGAGTGAACACATGAATGGCATCTTTAGGGTTATAGATTGACTAAAAAAAATATGCAATCTTTACGCCCTTCAAACGTGCAACAGCAAAGACACTGCCAACATGCTCCTTAATCATGTAATCATCAACCACAGAATTCCCAACAACATCATCTTGGATCAAGGTACAATTCACATCCAAGTTCTGGAAGTTCATAATGAAGGCATTATGTGTTAAGACTCTCATGCCCACCTCCTTTCATCCTCAAACCGACAGACAAACAGAAAGGGTTAATCAAGTGCTGGAAGGGTTTCTCAGGAACTATGTGAACTTACGGCAGGATGATTGGGTAACCTTACTTCCACTGGCCCAACTATGCTATAACACCAATCACCATGACTCTATTGGAGTATCCCCCTTCTTTGCCAACTATGGCTATGACCCTGAAGACCTTTCTAATCCAACAACTAAAGAAACTATTCTGTTGGCACACCAATGGGCGTCATCCTCACTCAAGAATCATCAACAACTCAAGTCACAACCGGAAAAAACCGTCCTACAGTATAAGAACCAAGCTGATAAACATCAAAGAACCCCTGAAGAAATCCAAGTGGGAGACTACATGTTCAACAGTGCAAAGAATCTTAAACTGGATATTCCGGGTCAGAAACTAGGGCCAAAGAAGATTGGTCCCCTGTTGGTCATTGAACAAAGCTCTGATGTTAATTTCTGACTCAAACTCCCTTCTGGCTCCTCTGCCCATGATGTCTTCCACATTAGCCTTCTATCTAAGCTCAAAGGGTTACCATCTGACATGGACCACAAGGACCCTCCTCCTATCATCTTGAACCATACTCTGGAATGGGAAGTAGAAGACATCCTCAGTCACCGCACCTTGCAAGGTAAACATCAATACTTGGTAAAATGGAAGGGTTACGAGGTAGAATCCAACTCCTTGGAACCAGAAGAGAACCTAGAGAACGCACCAGAAGTCCTCTCACGCTACAAAGAGACTCAGGAAGAGAAGGACCTTCCTGGGGAGGATAGTGTCAGGTATTTTTTCCCTGATTACCTGAATATTATTGACAACTTTGGCAAAAACATATTCTCAAACCAACACAACAACAAATATTTTGAATAAACCCAGTCAAAGACAACACAACAGACTTAACAATCATATTGGGTATTGGAAACCCTTCCATAACGAGATTCAAACCCAGGACACTACTAATGAATGTATTGTTAGTACAAGATTATCACAAACATTTAATTTACCTTTTATTACCTTTTAATCCAATCGGTTTTTGCTTTCAAAACACCTTTCAAATTTGAAAGTGTTAATATTAAGATTGTAAACGTCACTTAATGCTCTGTGTCTGATTGGCTGCTTAGAGCTTTCCAGTCAATTTGAGACCCACTCTCTCTGCTTTTAGGCCAAGCTCCGTACCCTCTGATACATGATCTTCTGCGTATACACCGCTTAATTAGCCTGACCATTGTGAGATCCTTTTAGTTCCTCTGTTTACACCATG
This sequence comes from Entomophthora muscae, assembly GCA_014839935.2. Lineage (NCBI taxonomy): Eukaryota > Fungi > Entomophthoromycota > Entomophthoromycetes > Entomophthorales > Entomophthoraceae > Entomophthora > Entomophthora muscae. Next base: position 25,174 of record QTSX02004292.1, read on the forward strand.
CCAATATGGAAATGATTAATCAAATATTTAAGTTGTACTTAAAACAGGTGCTTTTTAAAATGATTGACTCAGGTAAATCATCTTCATTTCCCAAACTCCTCTCAAATATTTAGCCTTGTTTTCAAGCTATATAAGTTCCAAACTTTACTTCAATTCAAATGTTCCAATAATAAAGAATATATCTTATCCTATCTTGTCACATCCATTTCTTAGTAAACTTATTTGAAGCCACAAAGGGGATTTATTTCCTGTGGTGGTTTCTAGTCTCCCTTTTACAACTGTAAAAGGTCTTGAGAATCCCACTCCCACTATTGACTGGAAAAACTCCTCACCAAATGATGCCCATCAGAAGGAGTCCTTGGTCAACAGATGGTTCAAGTATCCTTCTGGTCATTGGGGACAAAAGTTCCACTATGGCTGCCATTCTACTCCTCCACCTGCCAAACCCTTGTTGGTACGGCCTCACATGTCATGCTATCTGTTGCTGTACCTGATAGGATATTATTTCTGGGTTGTTTCAGCTCCCTGAGGGGAAGATTTGCATACTTAGGTAACTTGGGCCACCTTGCCATAGTTACAGTGCCTATTGGTTCAGCCATCACAGGGCTTAATTTAAGGGCCTTGGCTCACCAACTTGGGGGCTTGTTTCCTTCAAAGTGGGTCCCTGACAGCTAAGTTGTGACATCATTCTTCAAGTGACCCAGGTCTGCTCCCAATTCATTGTACTGTGCATGCAACCCTGAAAACTCCTCTAGTACTTTCCCTACCAGCATCATGACATCTGTACTTTCTTGGGAGTATAGAGCTCCTGGATGAGAGTGGTGAACTCCCTGATAAAAAGCTCTTGACTTCTTGCTATAAGGTTAACCTCTTGCCAACCTTATCTACCCTTAATCTGGGGCTGGCACCTAGAAAGCTTCCTACAGCCCTGTAAGTACTTCTCTTCTTGCCCAAACCTTGGGTAGAAAAGATGAGAGAAAGGGTCCATATCCACAGAGCTTATAAATAAGCAAGGTTTGTGGAAGTGTTTATTTGACAGAATTGAGATCCCCCTAGAAACCTTCTGAGATGCAACTGTTTGCAGACCCCTATCCTTCTATCCCCTGATAATGTCTTGGGAATCCGCCAGATTTTTTCTCCCTGCTCTGTAGACCAAGCTAGTCAAGCTTGATACCCAGGGCTGACTCCAACCTAGGGTCTTTCAAAAGTATCCTGCCTCTCTGGCCCTTGTCCAGCCAACTGATCTTGTATATCCCCATGGCTTTGGCAGATCCCTTTCAGGTGGGCTCTGTTGCAGGCGTAAGCTACCCTGCACATGTATTTTCCCAGGATGATATGGGCAGGAAAGCTTACATTAACCAATCCTGATCCCTCCTTCAGATTCTTCTGAACGTATTGGCTAAGCTTGGAGTGCTCTGCTGACAAGGATCCATTGCTAGATCAGGACTCAAACTCAACCTATAGAATTGAACTCCACCCTTCTCTGTCATCCAAAGCACTCTGCTCTGCTTCACAGACTAGCCAAAGCTTGAGTGGAACTAATGTTCCACCAGCAGGACATCTGCAATTTGCACCATAAAAGCTTTCTGGCATCTTCAACTGTCTACCTCAGTTGATCTTGGCTGTTCCCTATAGGGAGCTACTAAGTGGATTGTTTCTCTGTAGCACCTTTAAATGTATCCTAGAAGCTCACTGCTGTAGAAAGAATGGGGGTAAAGGGGCTCACCTAACCGCTCAACCCTTGGCTTTTTAACCAGCGGGATTCAGAGAGATGTTGAACCAATATCATCAACCTTTCCCCAAACTGTCTTGGCTGGTTCAGGTTCCAGGCCCTGACGTACCTATAAAGTGTACTATCCAGCCCCAATAAGTTACCTTCACCTAGGCCTCCAGAGCCAGGTATCCCTTCATGCCCTGCCTCTGGCCTTGCACACCTGAAGGGTTAGCTGGAGGCTTTAGGTGCAAGGTGGTCAGCTTTGCTTCCTGGGTACCTCTGAAGATAGTTGAGCCCAGGGGCTGGATCTCTGGAAAGCTACCCTAATGATGGTTCTTGAAATCCATGCTTGCAAAGAAAAGCATGGGCTGATTGAAGGTGCCTGTAGAGATAGAGCAAGAGGCTTCTGTCTCTCTTTGAGCAGCATGACCTGGCTGGATCATCACCCTAGACAGGGATGGGAATTTGGTACCACTTCAGCTATCCTTGTCCCTGGGAACCCCTTGCTGGATTTTCACCCCAGCCAGTCCAAGGATTCCTATACCCCCTAATATACTATCCCAGGGTATCTTTTCATCCTGAACGGGCACCAGAAAGAGCCAGACTTCCCAGAATCTTGAGGGGCAACTGAACCCTATCCACTACAGCTGGCCAGACCAGCTGACCCATAAATATTTATCCCAACCAGACATTATTGACTTGGCCAACATTTCCCCATGCCTGCAAGATAGATCAATGTGTGGATCATCACATTACCCCAAGGGTCCCCAAAAAGCCCTTGTGACCCCCTTCATTGGAGGCATCCATTGGCTTTAGGATTCTGAACTTGACCTGCTTGGAAGCAACCAGCCCTAGTATAGGGAAACTTCAACTGGGGTGACAGGAGGAAACAATTTCTGATGAGATGACTTAATATGACTTGTAAGCTTCCACACATATACTTTTTGGAGTCCACCTGGCGGAACCCCTGGGGTTAAACCCCTACCTTGCTTATCCCATAACCGCTGCTGGTAGCCCTATCCTGATACCCCAATCCAGCTTTTCTGGGAGGTACCTATTCTTGGTCCTACAGGGGCACAGTCAGCCCAGGTTGGGAACCCCTGGATTGACTGCTAGGGCATCTTGATACATCTTGAAGCGCTCTCCTGCTGTAGTAGCCTGGTACAGCTTTACAATCCAAGAGAACCAAAGTTCCTGCTGGGGGCTAGCAGGCCATACCATAGGATAGCTTCATCTCCATCTTACCCAGCCTGACCTACTGAACACTATTCTGGGTAACTCCTTTACCATATCTTAAGGCTTGATCTTATCATATATAAGCCCCATACTGAAGCTGTAAAGATAAAACTGGTTCCTAGAATCCACATCCAGTTGATCATATCCCTGAGGCACAATCCAACTTCTGGTTTATTGGCTGAATTATGGGAAACCAGGTATCTTTTCCCAATCCAGTTGCCCTGCCTTGACTGGGTTAATAAGATTAGTATGATTGATTCTGGGGAGTTTTAAACTTGAGTACATGCATGTGAGGTCTGCTGAAATTCATATATGGAGGGCTCATGAACCCTATCTATACAGGTATGAATTAAGCTGTGGACCTTGACATATACAGCTGATCTCTATTGAACTGTCACCCAGAGTGACAGCTTGTAGTCACACAAGGTTGATGTGAGATATCTGAGCCCTGAATTGGCCATGAGCGAGATTGGGTCAAGGAGAGGCTGGTGGGTTTTAGGGTGAGCATAGCTTACCTGTGCTGGAAATTGTGGGATAGTAAGAAGCAGTTTCCAAGGGGTGGGGAATGACCACCCAAATCCACATAGAGTGAGTGATGAACCACCACTGCAGCTTCAAATACTGTTCTGTAAAATTTCCAAATGAGATACTAGAATTAAGTAAAATAATTAATCCTAACCAAAACAGTCCAAGATAAATAGCCTGTAAAAGCATCAGAGAATCTTCAGAATAAAATTCAGGACATTGAGATGCAACACAATTTTCATTTTCAAAGACAGGGGGACCACTCCAAGATCAGCAGGCATTGGATTAACATTGGGAGGAGCCAACAACAAAGTTCCAACTGCAAGCCTCATCTTCCAGTAATGATCCGGCTTATAATAAGATTGTAGGGAATGTAGCGCAACAATCCAACTACAGGATGCATTTTCAAAAGTAAATTAGACCAAGGGATATTGGATTTTTATTGAGTAATTTTTTGGGAGGACTCAACTCTTAGAGTTGAAACAGTGAAAACTATTCAATATATACCAAAATTGACTAAGCAATACCACCTGGATCCTGGGCTCCTATTCCTTCTACATCATCAAGTGATTATCTGGTCCAGGTTGCAAAGAACCCTTGGGTGACCAATTTCTGACGACCATGCTGATTAACAAGCTCATATCAAGTGACCCTCAAATTACACCAATTTATCAACGTCAACTTGCAAGGAGGAATTGGTTTCAGCTGGCAGACTGGAGCAGCTGTAACCCATTTTCAAAGCAACCTCCAGAATTAACTCATACAGAATGGAACATCCTCCATGTTGACAATTCTCAAAAATATTTTTATTATTTTCAATATTAAAGATTGTTTTTTTCTTGATTAAATAATCAACACTGATAATATACACAACTTTTGATTTTGATCTTTAGCTTTCAATTATAATTATAAAAGATAAAGCAAAACCAATTTTTGAAACTGTCAACATGAAGGACGCTCCATTCTGTATGAGTTAATTCTGGAGGTTGTTATTTTTGGTCAACCATTTGATTTAAATCCGTTAATTTGGTCAATTTCCTAAAAGGGTTTCTGGCATTTCAAGCCTTTCTACTTGCCCAGATAATTCCTGGCATGATGGAACCTACTGTGGCGTTACCTGTGCCATGGATGAAACTTCAAGGGCTGGGAGGCCACCATAGGGTGAGATAAGGGATGATGAAGTATATTAGAAGAAAAGCAAAATTTGTGTTATCAAGGGATATTGGGAGGGCATTGAGCTTATGAAGATGCAGCTTGGGGGTTAAGGCTGGGATTTCATGGTAGATTCTGCACTCACCAAGGCTTGGCATTAAGATTTTTGTGGGGGAGAGTTGATCTGGGATAGGGAAATGGAAGCTGGATCCCTAGCCTATTTGGAATCTCCAGATAGATTTGGACTCTTTGCCTTTATCTGAAATGAATCTATCTCTCTGCATAAAAGAAGGTGTGGGGAATAAAAGTTTGGAGCTGTTGCAACTGAACCAATTAGGATTCAGTATTTGGAGTTGGGGAAGACAACAGTCCAATGGAAAGGACAGAATAAGAAGAATAATGTATTTTTATTGTATAATATTGTGATTAATATACTATATGGGGAAAGCCACAAGGCTACAAGGGAGTGGCATGTTCCATGTAAGGTTTGAAGCCAAGGAATAACTTGTGTGGGGATCAGCAGGTCAAATTGGTAGCTCTCCTAATTAGGATGAAGTACCTGCCATTTGATATTGCCATCAGATTAATCCATGTTGTTAGACACATCAAGGGGCAACTCATTGGGCGCCCCCTGTGTATTTTAAGACACATTAGCAGGAAAGTCTGGAAACTTGGTTGCAACAGAGCTCTTTTAGGTATGATATCTGTGGCTAAGTGTCAGCTGAAGAAGGCTGATATAAGAAACTTTTATGGATGGGGACAGATGATTCTGCATCCCAGCAGGCTGGGGGAGGTTTCTGGAAACTTCTACCATCATGCTCACACAAGAATATGATCTAGGACAATGGCATGGGGAAGTTCAACCCCTAAAGTTTATAGCTACACTGCTTGAGAAGACTGCATAAGTGTGTTCTGGGCAGAACAGGACCCAAGTTTGATCTGACTGGGACCAATTTCCCTTTCAGCTTGAAGAGGTTGATCCCCCAATAGATGGGAGCTAGATTTAAAATTCTTGGTATAGCTAGCTATCCAATCCTCACATTTGAAAATAGCCAATGATTCCTGAGTCTATAAAAGACATGTAAAGTTTCTTGCTGCTGCAACCAAGCTTTCCGCCTTGCCTGCCAACGTATCTTACAATACACAGGGGGCGCTCAATGAGCTGCCCCTTGACGTATCTAATGGCATGAACCAATCTGATGGCAAGGTTGAACCATGGGTACTTTCTCCTAATTAGGAGCACTGCCAATTTGACCTGTTGATCTCTGCATGAGTTATTAATTGGCTTCAAACCTTACATGCCACTATGCCACCCCCTGTGGCCTTGTGGCTTTTCCCATATAGTATATTAATCATGATATTCTACAATAAACGATAGCTTATTCTATTAAAGCTTGTCCTTTCTATTGGACTGTTGTCTTCCCCAACTCAAATACTGAACACTCATTGGTTCAGTTGCAACATTGCTATCACTTAAATTATCAGCACAACAAAGTTGCTTAGCTCATCTTAGTAAACTTTATGTTCAATGTGATTATTTTCCCTTTCTAGCCTCTTTTTATAGATGTCAGCTTATCTAAAAAATCTTCCCGCCTTAGAGTAAGACCATATCAATCTTATCTGAGAAACAAGCCATTATTATTAGTTAGTCTTTCTGGTCTAGTTTAGAGGTTCCCTTATGCTTGGATATGGGCAGGTTTATCATCAAGAACCCTGCTCTGTTAAAAAGGTACGTGTTACAGATCCAAAAATTCCAAAACTTACATTGAGGGGTAGCTACAAGCTCCTTGCATGAAAAATCAGGAGCTACCGCCTTGAAGCTGGTTTTTGTAGCTGTAAACGGGATAACTCTATCAACAGTAAAAGCCGTTGCTGATGAAAGCGAAAGAAGTTTCCTGATTTTTTACTGATAAACTGCTTAAAGCTTGCTAAGCTTTGGACCCTCGATAAGCTGGATCTGCCTAGCGCAAGCAGTCAAAGTCTCCTCAGTGGCTTGCTTTAAAGGCCACCCAATCAGAGAACCCCTGTGTTTTGGAAACTAAATGGTACCATCTCTAGTTTTAAAGCTGGGGATAATCTAGGTTGTCTGCCCCATCCTTTATTCCACCAGGCACATGATTGGGTTTTTTTGGAAGAGAATTGGTCACCTTTTTTTTAAGGAGCTTAATCCAGTCTATAGTTGGTCTACTAATTCAGGCTTGGATTGCAAAGTCTATCCCAGATTGGAGGAAGTAGTGTTGGGGTAGAAATATATTTTCCTATTTAAATCCAGCTACTCCAGTAAGAGGAAAATCCTTTCCTGGTTTGAAATGACTGCCTAGGTGAGCTGACTGGAATGTCATGGGTCATTTGAAGGGGAGCTAAATCTATTGATGGGGAAGAGGAGCCAGGTTTAATATCCAGAGTTCAGCTTGGAATTATTAACATGCTATACTATTGAGTGTTGGCTATGAAGCTTCAGTGAGATAGTCCTAAAAGAAATGGGCATTGGAAGTGAGAAATAATTACTTTGTTGGTGTCGGACCATAGAATTTGGGTGGTTAAGACTTGTTGCTTTGAAACGGGATATTTGAGTTTTAGCTGGAGGGGTGGCTAATAACAGGTATCATAAGAGATGGTGGTTGTGAAGTGATAGCTTTTGACACTCTTTTACTGGGATTGGTGCCCATACACTAGTGAAACAATGTTCCAACTTTAAAATCTCCCAAATCAATTGGAAAATTGAATAATCCTGTTACAAAGGGAAATGATGTTTATTTCTAGTAGGTTAAGTAAACCTCTTGGATTCCATGGTAAAGTGGCATAGGAAATAGGTTATACTCCTTCTGAAGGGTGTTGATCAGGTACTGCAGCTTTAAGGAGACGCGGCGGCTTTGGTGATTGGCGGTGAAGAAGATGGTCTTCATGAGTTTGACGATGGACTCGTTGATTGGTTCGCCCAAGTAGTCAAGGATGATGGGGATGTACTTCTCCATGTTGCGGTTGGCAGCGAAGTAATTGCGCACAGCTCTGAGGCGTGCCTCGGGGTACTCCTTCATCTCCTCGAGCTCATCAATAAAGCTCTTAAACCGGATGGCGGCCTTCTTGGGTGTAGGCCGCTCAAGCATAGCCGCAACCAACTTGCGGAAGGCATCGTTGGTGAAGTCCCGCCGGCTGACGACTTCGGCAAGGATAACCTTAGCGGCAAGCTCCTCTGGAACGCTGAGCTGATCCACGCTGAAGGTGATGGTGTTGTTGTTCAGAAGTGCGCTAAGCTTCTTGGGATCCTTTAGCTGCCCTTTGATGTACCGGTAATCCTTCGGGGTTAGGGATTCTACTTTCGTCTCAAACGTGGCTAAACTTGACGCATACAAGAGGATCTCTGCCGGGAGAAGGCTGCTCTGAACTGGGCCAGTTAAGGATCCGAAAGCACCAAACACCAACAGTGGAAAGAATCGCATATTTTGGTTGGATCCTTGCCTTTCCTATTTATATTTCCCTTGCATGCGGCATGTATTTGTTACTTCCTTTCAAGGAAATTAGCTACCCAGCCAGCTTGAATACCAGTAACATCTAAGCTTAAAACCATGACTCAAGGATCGTCAACCCCCGCCGCAACCAAGTATCCGCCAGGCAAACAAAACCCACTTTAAAACAACAAACTGTTTCAATCCCCCTCCAATCAACTTGGATCACCCAAACACCCTGTACATCCAGAAATATATTTATATTACCACACCAATCTCAATTAAATCACCCAACCCTAACCCTAACCCTAACCCAATATCCCAACCCCAACAATGAACAGCTGTCGTCGCTTGATAAGAACCAACCAAGAACATCCCCAACCCAGTGTAAATGGTTCAACTATAGAACAAAGGGTTTAACCATCGTCCGCATGCCAAGGTCGCCCACTCTCCCAGATAAAGTGATCCAACCATCATTATCCCCGGACTACCAAAACTTCTTGATACCGTTGGCTTGCAGCAGCACATTCTATTCTGACAGGTCCCATTGCTACTCCACCCATCTCTATATTTCCCTGTAGGATTAGGAGTAGCACAATATAAGTCTAAATAAACCCCTTGCTGAATATATACTCCTGGAAAGTTTAATAAACGAAAAAAGGGGAAATTAAGAAAAGAACAATCCTTAATTTGACAAGAAGATAGGATATCATATAATATCGTTGGAAGCCAAACATCATTTATGTACATCATGGGGCTTGTCCAGGTAGTATCCCTCACAGGGCTCAGAATATTTGATCCCCATACAGCCCAGGGGTGTGGCAGGAGCACCACCAACTATCCAGCAGTGAAGTCAATTCTCAGGGAAATTATTTCCCAGGCGGGAGCAATTTTAGATGCCAAAACAGCCCCCAAGCATATATAATCCCTCCTAGACCCCATTAAAGATCCAACCCCGGTGCTGTTTATTGCACTAGGCACTTTGTTCAAGTATAACTGTCAAAAACGCAGGCTTGACCCGTCAGCAAGGTTTTAACCAAGCAGGTTTGTGACCCGCAATCTGATTACCCGGTCACCTGGAGCCAGACTAGGAAGTCAACTTGAATTACCAAATCCAACAACATGAACAGATGATGATCCTTTACGGTGGATACCTCAATTTGGCGCTTGACTCATTATCAGGATCAAGCCACCCCCTTCTTCCATCCAGCCGTGTGATCACCAATCTTGTTCCTGTTATCCTTGATTCACATGAACTATATAATCACTATCTCTCAATAAAGATTATCATCTATCTTCTAAATATTTTTCCTGTGTAACTCTGCTAAAACAGCACAGTTATGACATTTTTTTGTTTTTAAAATGCATTGCTTTATTTAAACCCTTTTACTTATTATTTTAGGACAAAAACATCTCTAAGCAGCCCAAAGGAACTAAGCGTCCCTCTAAGCCAACCAAATCTACTAAGAAGAAGCCTGTCTCTTCAAAGAAGGCCACCCAAGCCCTCCCCTGAGCCCTCTCCTGAGAAGAGCCCCGCTCACTCCACTAGGGTTGAGGAATCTGATGGCTCCCTTACAGACCACAGTTTTTATGACTTGGCTTCAGATGAGGAGCCAACCAAGAAGAAGCGCTCAGCCCAAAAGTCCCCACCCAAGGATAAGTCTCCTGTACATAAAGAGCACCACAACAAGCCCCCTTCTGCTTCCCCACCACCACCAAACTCCCCCTTCTAGTTCATCAGGGTATGATTCAAAGCCCCACCCCAATTACTTCCCTGGCTTCCGCCATGCTCCTGCTGGCCCTTGGGACCCTCTGTTGGCCCACAACATCTGCAACATTGATGGCAAGTCCAAGGTTCCTTCCACCCTACCCAAGTTTTTCCCCATCATGAGTGTTAAAGGCGGGCTGGCCATGGTGGCCAATGGATACATCTTTTCCTGTAACAATGCCAACAAGGGCTTCAAGAGCTGGTATTACACCTGGGAGGACTGCTCCTGCCCAGGGTGGCTCAATACTGAGCAATGGGACTTGGTACAGACCATCAAGGGCAAACACACTTGTGTGATGCCCAACACAACAACTATCCGCCTTCTCAAATGGTATTGGGTGCAGGTCATGCCTACCTCAAAGGACCTTTCCCCAACCCAGCTGACTGTGCTTGCGTGCAAGTACCTCTTCCCACCAACCTCAAGAGGGTGCCAACCCATACCCAGTTGGTCAAGTCTGTGAGTGATAGGCGTCAAGCCTCAAACCCCCTGGCCAAGATTGCCACCACCATTGAAGACCTGGTCCTCACAGATGCCCTAAAAAAACTGAGGATGGTGAGGTGTTCCTGACCCATGACAATGGACAGGAAGTGGAGGATAGGATTATAGCCTACGCCACAACCCAAAACCTGGTGCAGCTCAATACTTCTACCACCTGGCTGTGTAACAGCACATTTTCAACCTGCCAAACCATCTTCAAGCGCTTTGGGTCTGGCATGGGCAGTTCAATGACCAGGTCATCCCTCTTGCGTTCTTCCTCCTGCCTGGTGCTAAGACTGAAGTCTACACCAGAGCATTTAAAATTTACTGGGATGCTTTGAGCTCCCTTCCCACCAACCAGCTCCCCCTCTCACCCACGCCACCAGAGCAAACACTTCCTCCCCTGAGAAGGATGAGTCAACCATAGCCGCTAAGCAGCTAGCTCATGCGCGCTCACTTGGGCCAAAGGTTATCATAATGGACTTTGAGCAAGCTCAGTTCAGAGCCTTCAAGGCCACCTTTAATGGAGAAGTCCAGGGCTGCTTCTTCCATTTTAGGCAGGCCCTTGTCAAGGATCTCAAGAGTGAGAAGGACCTTTTCAAGAAGTATCTTAACAATGGTAAGGGGAAGTGCTGCTTTGCCCTGACTCAGCTTTCTGCCTTGGCTTTTGTGCGCCCGGAGCATACTGAGCTTGGCTTTGAGGCCCTCCTGGAGGACGCTTACATCAAGAAGCACTCCACCATCTTCAAAGGTTACTTGGATTACTTCAAGCGCCAATGGGTGGGCAAGAAGGTGACTTCCTGGAGAGGAAAGAGCGGGGCCACTGCCCCTTGGATTTGCCAGGGCGCCTGCCTCAAGGGGGAGATAAAGACCACCTCTAGCCTTGAGGTTTAGCACAGGCAGTTGAAGACCAAGTTTGGGTCCAGCCCCAAATACAACAAGTTCTTTGCCAAGCTACAGGAGGAGCAGGCCAGAAATATCTCCAATTTTTTGACCTAGCCAACCGGGTGGCCCCCAAGAAGAAGAAGAGCAAGGACCAGGAGGCAGTACAAAAGGTGGGGAAGAAGAAGTACAAGGTGCCAGAGATTAAAAAGTACCTTGAGGACGTTGCCACTGCTCTTGCTGGTGGCTTCAATTAGCTTAATGAACCTTGCTTCACCTGTATATTTTTTACTTTTAAACTTTTAATTTTTTAATTTATTTATAATGTACTAATCTTTTTATGTAAAAAGGGTAAGTTTCAAATACAGGTTTAATGTGGTTTTGTAAGAAATATCTTATATTTTGTTAATTTATCTTTAAGGCATGAGATTTTTTTAGTTATGCTTATATAAGATATAATAAACTTAAACTAGTGTTGAGTTTATACTTCTGGGAAGTATAATAAACTAAATAAAGGGGAAGTTTAAGAAGAGAATGGTACTTTATTGGATATGAATATAGAATGTTATATAGTATCATGACAAGCCACATGTTGTCCATGTACGTCATGGAGATCATGGGGTTTATCTGAGTAATGTTCCTCTTGAGTCACGAGGCTTGATCAAGTTGTGTTCCATTTAGGACCTGGATTGAGTGATCCCCGTCATAGATGGTTAACTGATAATGGTGCCACTAGTTTTTTGCCTGGGCGGTGAACCACTTGGTGAGCTGCTCAGTGATTTACTTGGGGTGTTAATTCCCTGAGAGGGAGTAATCAAAGATGTTGCAACATTAGAGTTTTCTTATATTTTGTAGTTATTATGATATATAAAATATCTTTATTTTTGGTATATTGGAATTTTAATTTTTATGGGAATAAAAGATAAATTTATAATAAAAAGTATAATTTACATGGTAAATTGAAAAATTGTTGCTTATATCTCCTTATTCTTATTACTTATGGTAATTTTTACTGCGTTTTTGAACTCTCTGGGGTCATTTTAGTATAAAAAAGTATTTTTATATTAAAAATGTTCAGTATAAACTATGCTGTTACTTAAAAAAGTGTTGACATCCAGGATATGACATTATGTAAACCCGGGGTGTCACTTTACTATAGTGTTGACATTAAAAGTGCTGATATGGCCACTGTTAACATTTTTAGTGTCAACATGGGCCCTGTTGTCTACATAAGCGCTGTTCCAGGACTACCCTTGTATTAGACGCCCTACACTCTGGGAGAGGAAGTACCTGAAGGCCATGACCTGCCCCAGAGCATGATTGTCCTGGCCCCTGCCTCTGATGGGGTGCTGACCCAAGGGCCCTTCTGGGCACCTCTCTCTGCACCTTGAGCTGGTGGTGGAAGCAGCATGCCCCTGGCCATGGCCAGAAACCTCTTCAGCCCAAACGTGAAGCTGTCTGCAGGCGCCACTGTTTGATTGTCTTCCCAAAACAAAAGGACACAGATGGTGTGCCCAGCACGCCTCAGGATGGCCAGAGCTGGAGCGGCCTGCCCCCAACCCAGGCCCTTGGTGGGGCAAGTGGCACAAGAATGGCGGTAACCCACATGGTGAGAAGGGGTTCAGGAAGGGCTGATGCTGGCCAAGACAACAATGGTGGCCCAAGGCAGGTAAATGTTATTGGTTAATTGGTACAGCTAGCTCTTGTGAATGAGGAGCAGGTGTCTGAGGGAAGCAGTGGCAAACTTGGCTGTAGGGATGAAAAAGCAAGAGTTCAAAAGTGAGGATCTAAAAGTGACCAAGCCGACAACCTTAAGATTGCAAAGTTAAATTAAAGCAACCCAGCCAGGGTTAAAGTTATTGCGGCCATAAAAGATGCTTCCTATTCATTATCTCAACTAGAAAAGCCAAGAAAATGTATTTACTTTGGTATAAAAAGCTTTTTTTGAGGATTTAAAAAGGGTTGGCTTGGCCACTTTTAGCCTCTCACTTTTGCATCCCTACAGTCAATTTTGCCACTGTTGCTGGTCTGAGTATGGAATGGGGCTGGGGTGACCCCAGGATGGTGCTAGGGAATGGTAGAAAATTTTTGGCTATCTGGATAAGGATGTGATGAAGGAGCTCTGAGATCCTAGCACCAACTTCACAGGGCGTGCAGTTGGATAACTTTACCTAGGCTGGGGGTACAGTTTCTCTTTATGACTTCTCAGTAGCTTTGAGAGGACTTGAAGTTGCTAGGCAAGCTTAACTATGCCCAGAACCGTAGTTGAGGTGCTTTATAGCAAAACAGATGCAGAACTTGGTGATTTAGAGGTCTCTGGGAAGTGAAGTTGGTTCATTTGCACCCAAAAGCTCAAGCTAATCATTTGAGTGAGTAAAATCAGTGGCAAGACTTGTATGGTGTCTGTTGCTGATGACCTAAAGTGTAGGTCACTGATGAGGCTCAGTTCTAGGATGATTAACTTATGGAGACTTATAGACTGAGTCTGAGGTGTTGACTAATGGGGACTACTATGGTAGAGAAGCTCAGATGTTATGTATTTTTAAAGGCTTTGGAAGTGGCTTAACAGTTATATGGAATGCTATACAGAGAGAAGAGGTTGGAAGCAGAGCAAAGCAGTCAGGAGAAATGTTCCAATGTTTTGCCAAATTGATCTGCCAAGGTAGCAGAAGGTGGGGTATTTTGCCTTGGTTTGAGTTCAGTAGTGGAATCAAGGAGGGATGTTAAGTAATTTTAGGCAAGGGTTTTTCTTACAAAGTTCCTAGGGAAGATAAAGGTATTTTGCTATAGGAGCAGGATACAAAGCTATTTTGGTGGGACTTTCCCTTGGATTTCACTATAAGAGTAAATATATCTGAAAACCGTTAAAGAAGATCAAGAAGAATATATTTAAATAGTATTCTACTACTTAAGTCAATTAAGGTTAAATAGAGGGAAGACTGGTGCTGGAACAGGAAATTGGTTAACGCTTTGATGTGCAAAGCAATGAAATTTTGAGTAGTTTGAGCAGTGGAAATGGATTTTCTATTTTTGGCCACAGTGAAACTTCATAAATTATAAAATTCTGAATTTTGCAATGATTGGTTGTATTGGAGGCTGGTTTATTAATGAATATGATTGGTTTGAAGCAATAGCTAAAATATAATTAAGATAACAGTTAATTAACACTTTAAGATTTTGAGGAAGTAAGTGTGTAAGCTTAATTTATTTTAGGAAAAAGTGGGTGCCAATAGTTTAAGCTTTTGAAGAAAATCATTTGAAAGGCAGAACCATTGGAAAAAAGACACTAAAAGAAAGAGGCTAGCTGGAAAGTTACAGGGTCTTTTGAAAATCTTTTGATTTCAAGAGGGAGATTGGTTGAGCACAGAACTGCATCTTGATGGTTACATGTTTGGTTGATTTGGAGTAACCAGAGGTCTTTCTTAAATGTTAAATAATCCTTTTTGGGGGAGTAGCTGATCAAAAGGGTTCCAAAACGGTGGCAAATCAAAAAATTCCAAGGGCATTTTACTTCTGTTAATAAAGACTATCTTGAACTCTTCTATTTTCTTTTTGTGACAGAGAACTTACCTAGTGGTAATGATTTTGGAGATGGTCAAGAGGAACAGAAGAGATAAAATTTGGTCTGTTCAATCATAGAAATCTCCTGATTGGGGAATGAGTAAAGCATTGCAAATAAAATTGAGATCTGGTATATTTTTGTACTAAAGATAATCATGCAAAAGGCATCCTAGATGATGGAACTGCTTTGGTAGCCTATGCATTGCTGTAAAATATGTTTTCTCCTAGGTAATAATTACTAATGATGATTAGGGGCATGGTGAGTCCTTTTTGAAGTGTTTAGATAATTACCTTTTGTCCTTTCCATAGAAAAAGTATATCATATGATGACAATCTCAACCCAGCTGGTCCCTGGTTTTGACCCAAGACACACCTTGGTTACCTCCTAAGATCAGGAGCGCCACAAGGACCATACAGAGAAAGGCTGGGAGACTTTGAGAGAGGTATCTTGGACAGATTTTTAATAGGAGACATAGCACATATAATCATCCTCCAATTCAAGAACCTGTCACAAACTGGTACTGAGAAAGAGTTAGTCAGAGCCTATAAGGAGTTACACCTGCACACTCCCTCCAAGATAGATTTTGATAACACTGCAACCCAACTTATGTACTATGATGCGCTCAAACCCCACATAAAAAGCCACATAAACCTGGACCAAGAAACCAAATTACAGAGCTTATACTGTAAAGTGAAGAAGGTAGAGCAGACCCTTGATGTGCTTCACAAAGTGTAGACAGGAGAAGAGAGATACCCAAATATCTCAGCGCTATTGGCTGCGCCAACTGCCTTCCACCTAATAGCAACAAACATAAGCCTCAAGAGCCCAGAACTCCCAGTAATGGGAGCAGCAGTCAGTCTAATTGCTTGCATCTTGGAGCCACTGCCAAGCAAGGCAAGAAAGACAAGGGGAAAACCTGGGGAGAGCAATAGGCGCACCAAATTATCCCCAACCCCATCAGACCTAACCAACAAGGAGTACTACCTCAAGACATCAATCAGTGCCCAAGGTTCAGGTGCCAACCAAAAACCCTTTACTCTATACAGCCGCCCACCACCCAAATATATTGATGCCCCACCCTCTCTGCTTTCAAAGTTACATAGGTTCAGCAACCCTGAATAAGGGTTCAGGCTATACCTTGTTCAACAGCATCTTTGTTGTAGGGTCCAGCTGACTACTGCTTGTCTATAATTAATAATTTAGCTCTAGCTGATTGTTGTAACTGTGCTGTTTTAGCATAGTTACAAAGGGAAAAATGCTTGGAAACTAAATAATAATCTTTATTGAGATATGGGCATTATATAGTTATGGGAGAATTGTGATAACAGGAACATGATTGTGACAATCACTAAATTGGATTAGATAGGGGGTGGTATAATTCTTCTACTGAGTGAAGCGCCAAATCAAATTGCCCAATGTATAGGGATTATCACTGGGTCCTGTTGCTGGTTTTGATCATTTTAGTTGACTTCCTCATCTGGCTTCAGGTCATGAGAAAGTTGGGTTGTGGGTCATGGAGCTGTTTGGGCAGAACCTTACCAGGGGTCAACCCCATTATTTTGACATGGTGAATATCAAATTGATGTCGCCCAAGAGACTTACCTGTTTACCAATACCCTAAAAAACCTCCACTCTGATATCCAAGGACCCGCCATCAAGTTCCTCAGATTTGACATGATTCTTTGCCTGGACTTGCTGAAGCAAAATACCCCCAAATAGATTAGGTCACTTATGTCCTCATCATCAAGTTTGAAGGGGTAAATTATCAAATATACCTGGCACTGTGGACCAGATACTAAGAGACCACATGTATGTGCAGATAATTAAAACCTGAGAGGAACAGGGAACTTGAAGGCCTCAATCAGGACACATTTCAGTACAAGATCATCTACTACAAGGGCAGCAGGAAGCTCCAAAAATACAAGGACAATATATCATAACAGGAGATCATGATATTTTAAATAAAGTTCTACTTGGGTCATCCCCAAAAAAGAACATCAAGAATTTCATACAACTAAAGGTCACTGTACCCAAGGTGTGGCACATGCATTATATTCCACCTAAAAAGGACAACACCATGTATGCTTGCCTCAAGGAAGTCTTGGGAAAGGAACTCATTAGGTCCTCACAATCCCCCTTTGGTGCTGCAGTATTCTTTTTTAGAAAAAAGACAGATCCCTACAGCTAGTCACAGACTACCAAGTCCTAAATAAAGTCACTTCATAAGATGGTATCTCTTAACACCAATTAAAAACCTCTTTGATGTCTCAGATAGAGCACTATATTCTCTATGATAGATCTTAATGCAGCGCAGCCAGATACAAATTAAGGAAAATGAGATTATCAAGACAGCCTTTTTTTTACCAATTATGGGTCTTAAAAATATGTTCCCCTCAACTTTGACATAATTTCCCCCTATAAACCAACTTCTACCAATCACTGAACAGAATAATAAAATCAGCTTTTGGAGATTCAACTCCTAACCCATTGCAACTTTGAAGCTATGTGGGAGCATCAGCAATGGAGGCCTTAGACTCATCAACGTCAGAGAGGTTGCAGTTAAGATCTTTGGGGAAACCATATACTTTGTTCTATCTACACACATCCCTGAACCACAATAGAACTTCCCCTAAATAAATAATGAATCAGAGCTCTGGGTCTATCTCTGTTGCACAAGCAACACACCCTGAACAACTGGCTCTTGGGAGTCATCACAGAGAGAGGCTCCTAGAGAATAAATTTATTCTGAAAGAGATTCCTGACCACCTAAAAGGATTAATGAAGCCTGAGATCCTTCTGCCCGGAAGCACATTTCAGAGAGAGGGCCCAACTTGTAAATAAAATATGCTTCATAGGTACCCTAGCACACCCAGAGATCAAAGTTCATGAGGCACTTTTCTGCACTGTCATTCCCAAAGCCATTGAGGTAATCTCACCATGGAGATACAAATCCCAATACAAGTCATACTGGAAAGTATGCCATATGAAAAATCAACATGAAGATTAGAACAATCATCTAAAACAGTTCTCAGAAAAGTTCACAGGGCCACATATAGGAGCTACTGCATCAATATCACCTGTGCAAGATGTGGAGCAGAGGACACCCTCATCCAAAGTTTTTCTTTTGCCACACAATCATCAAGATACTAATGAAAGCCTGCTCCCTCCTTAACTCATCCATATAATACACCATCCCACTCTGTGATGGTTAAGTAGAATGCTTTCTATATGGCTCCCCATCCAAAGCCTCAGGTTCATATAAGAGTGAAATTTTCCATGTGGAACTATGGGCCATCCATTCATCATTCATCCACTTCTTTGAAGGAGAAGCAACTACCACAGCAACAGTGACAAAATCAACTGTAGGGATGCAAAAGTGATAATCTAAAAGTGGCCAATTCAACACTTTTTAAATTTTCAAAATGGATTTTATAATAAAGTAACAACTTTTTCTTGACTTTTTTCTAAGAGAATGAATAAAAAGTATTTTATATTGCCATAATATTTTTTAATTAAAGTAGGTTGTTTTAATTTAATTTTGAAATTTAAAAAGTGTTGGCATGGCCACTTTCAGATTCTCACTTTTGAATTCTCACTTTTGAATTCTCACTTTTCTATTCCTACAGTCAATTTTGCCACTGTTGCGCCACTACCCAGTTCTATCAAACCCTTGTCACCCAGAAGCTGTCATGGATCATAACACAGGCCTTTTTTGTAACACCAAGGATAAGATGTGTAATATCACAGCTGTGGAATGGGTAACCATTCCTGGTCTTGTGGTGATTGACACTGAATTCTTAGTTACTATCATACCTCCCAAGATGAACCTTGCACCTCTCCCCTCCTTTTCACCTTTCCAGCAAGGTTTCTCACCTACAATAAAGGTATCTTTGATTCCCCTTCCCCCTTCCCAATAAATTTTGTAATACCCCAATCAAAAGACTTTTAATACCATATAAGAAATTTCTGGGTGGCTTGAATAAATCAACTTTGACATGATCAATGTACCATCAAACTTTGTTACTTTAATGAACAAGGTTTTGCCCCTCACATTGATAAACATGTCCTATATAAACCTGGACAATAGAATAGTGTACAGCCCCAACAAGAAAAAGAAACACAAGGACTTAGAGGCTGTATTTATTACCCTGGTGCAACATAAGCTACCTGCTAAAATATCTAATTATCAGTTCTTATGCAAATAGCTGCTGTTTCTGGACCACATAGTGTCAAAAGATAGTATCAAACTTAAAATTTAAATATCAAAGACATATTTAAGATTACATAACCCAAATACAAGAGAGAGTTAAGAACCTTCCTTGGGAAAATGGCCTATGTTTGTTGGCTTATCCTCAACTTTGGTGTTCTTACCCCCCACTGTTGGACATCACAGGCACCAAGTATAAGTTTGTGTGGTTGCCACAAATGTACATGATATTTTGACAGCTCAAGAAAAAACTGGCATCTGACCCATACTAAGCACCCAAGACGTGATAGCAACTATAAAACAAAACTGTTGCCTCTGACTCCTCCATAGACAGAGTCCTTTGCATCAAAACTAATCCTGGTGAATACCTACTAGTGGTGTATGAATTGTGTAAACTAACTTATGATGAATTCTGCTATCCTATACATGAAAAGGAGCTGACTGCCTTTGCAAACGGACCTGTCAAGTGGCACTGCAATCTCAAATGTCAGGAAGAATTCATAGTCCTCACAGATAATAAGTTGTGCATTTACTTTAAGACCTAAATCAATCTTTTACTAAGACAAACACAATGCATGTTTTTCTTTGAAAGGTTCAAAATTAAAATCTAATAAAATCTAGACTGTAAATTCTGACTGCAGATTCTCTATCAAGTCTCTATATCTAAACCTCCAGGGGCCAAGATGAATAGAAACCAGACTTGCCCCTCCTTGTGATCTGTACCATAGGACAAAGGTTTTCCTCTGGGCATCACATGCATCACCTGTGATACTGTAGTTAAGAACAAGTATCTTTTTGTGGATGAATGTGGAAACTTACATCAAAAAATGACGGACTAAACAATCATTCCCTATGTCCTAACCCACCAAAGAGTGGATACCACCCTATTCTATTGCAGAATCTTGATCACACAAAGGGAAAAAAATTACAAATTCCTAAAACACAAGACTTGGAGATCCACCCTATACCGCAACATTCATTAAGTCCTAGAAAAATTTTATGTATGCAAAAAGTACACCAAGAGCAAAACACCACCTGAATCAGTACTTAAAATCTAAATAAAACTACTGTTTATAGTATGTGCACTGGATATTTTGGGCCCTGTGCCTTATAAAGCCAATAAAAAAAGTACATGATCACTTTTAATAACTTTATCACCATATGGTCAATGGACCATGCTGTCAAAGTGCACACTAGCAACAGTGTGTGTTGCTTAATAGGCAGAAAAATAATCAGCAAATTTTGAAAGCCAGAGTCATACATAAAAGACAGTGGTAATTAAATGAAGTCTTGAGATAAAAATGTTTACCTAGACAAAAAAAAGGTAAAAACACTGTAGCCCCACCATACTATTCTCAGACCACAGTAGAGTGAAGTATCTGAATGGCAGCCTAGTAAAAGCCCTTATCAAAATCACTTCTAAATCACCCAAAGATTAGTCTAATCAGTTATCAACTGGTATTCTTGTATGCCAGTCCCAAGTGAACAGATCCACTGAGAAAAGCCCTTTTAAACTGGTCTAAGGCACACAGCCCAAAATAATTCAGGCCTTTAAATGACCTAAACAAGATATAATTAAACATGTTTTGTCTAGAGCTAACCCCAGTGTATGCATTGCCAATTTCAATCAGCAAGCTAGGGGGGGAAACAGCTATAATAAATACTTGTTGCCCTTAAAGAAAGACATAATGTTGGAGACAAGGTCTGGGTAATGAATACTAACAATTGTAAGCTACATTTTAAGAAAGTGGGTCCTGATATCATCCTAAAGATAAACAACACCACTTACCTATTATAAAGCCTACAAAAAAAACATGATAAAACCTTGCACCATGATTGACTACAACCATGTAAGCCCAACAGAAACATTGTGAAGCTGTGTTGTCAGCCACAGAACAGCAGCTAGCAGAACATGGAGCTTGCGCCCCAGACAAAATCCCCACCAACCTACCAACTAAGGAGAACAACTCTCAGCCAGAGGTATTGAAACAGTGGGGTCAACCTCTCAGCAAGATTACACACAAAAAACCATGTGCTGCTCAACTTGACCTCCCTGAAACTTGAAGTAATATGCAGAAATCAACTTAAATTACCAAAAAAGAAAAATGAAACCAACAAAAATCTTAATCTGGTGGCACATTGATTTAGCGCTGCACTTGTTTTCAGGATTAAGACACCTCCTTTCTAAATCCAAATGATTGATAAATATAATATTTTTCTTTTTAAAAAAATTCACTTCAACTATATAATACCCATATTCCAATAAAGACATTATTCATTTTTCAAACATTTTCCTGTGTAACTCTACTAATAAAGCACAGTTACAACAGTTACAACTGCACAATTCAAAAAAGAATGGGCCCTCTGGAGCTGAAGGAAGAGGGGTCACAATCTTGGGGCATAATTGAGAGGGGATGACCACATAGTCACTCACTCTGAATACAGGAGCCAACTCACTTCCACTGGTTTTCATTTTAATTATGTGATTCTTGAAGAAGATGGGTTGAGGTACTACCACGGGTGCTCCCAGGCTGTTGGGGATGATTTATAAAGAGGGTATTAACATAGACTTGATTTTGCGTGAGCATTGATGTGAAGCAATTTTAGGTTATTCTTGGAAGTGTTGCAACATCTTTGATTACTCCCTCTTGGGGAATTAACGCCCCAAGTAAACTACCAAGCAGCTCACCAAATGATTCACCGCCCAACCAATAAGCTGGTGGCACCTTTATCAGTTAACCATCTATGACGAGGATCCCTCAATCCAGGTCCTAAATGGAACACAACTTGATTAAGACTTGTGACCCAAGAGGAATATTACTCAGATAAGCCCTGTGACTGCCATGACGTACATGGACAACATGTGGCTTATCATGATACTATATATTAACCTATATTCATATTCAATAAAGTACCATTCTCTTCCTAAACTTTTCCTTTATTTTGTTTATTATACTTCCCAGAAGTATAAACACAACAGAAGTTTGAATGTGCAGGGTGTCTTAACAACTTATTTAGCTTTATTAATGTTATTAAATTTACCTTTCCTTTGTTATAAGAAGCTACAGTTAAAAAGCAGAAGTGAGCTTAAAAAAATTCATTACTAAACATAATACAGTTTAGACAGTGACTATAATCTTTTTAGGAACATAACTATGAACTTATTGCTGGGCTTCAAGGTGTATTTATATTGTTATAATCAAAAAACCTCCGCCCTGATCTTTAAAACAGCTCTCAGTGGCTACCTGCCCAAGTGATCCTGTTCTTGCTGGCTCTGCTTAACCTAATTGACTTTCCTTAATCCTTTTATCACTAATGACCCTTCAAAGACCTACATAGCATCCCAACTACAGCTTAAACTCTTCTCAAGCTAGAAAACTGGTGATTGTTTATTGAAAACTATTTACACACCCCATGTGGCACTAGAGGTTTACATTAAATTTTTAGTGTGCTTAAAAGTATTCTAACACCATTCTTATATCTATAGAAAGTAGACTAATGGTATTTCCTTTCACTTTTAGGCTTTAATAAGAGTATCTAATTTGGATAGCATGCCCTTGGCTGACTAAAGTCAATCCAAAATGGAACTATGCTGTGTATAATAGGGAATTAATTTGATATAAAATCAAGGATTACACAGCATGTAATCACAATTAAAATTAGCTTTTTTAAATAGATTATGGTTTGTGAAATTGTGATTTGCCTATTTGTATAACTATTGGGTTAATGTTGAACCAAAATAAGGACTCACATTTATAGGTAGAGGCAGAAAAATAGGCCTGCTTAGCTGCTGATTATACAAAATGTAATTGTTAATCAATAATAGTAAGTTAACAATCATATGGTGTATACTGTAATTCAGAACCTGAACGTAAAAATGCAGGATTATCAAATCATTGGTCCAAATTTTGAATCACTTTTGCAGGATGGACTTTTTTGGTTAAATTAAATTCTTTGTATTTTTATTTGAATATTTGAAAACGCAGGAACTCATAGACACTTTGCAAAGTTCAAGTTGAACTGCATATTTCCAATAGACAAAATGAATTAGCTGGAATAAATTTTGAAGAGTTCAAATCCATCAACTATTTTCATTAAGTTTACTATGTTTTATGAAATTGCGGGATTGTCAAATTCAAGAACCAAATTTCAAATCACTTTTGAATGCCACTAGTAAGCTCAGATATTAATTGCAGGAGCTGGAATCCAAATTTAATGTACAGTAAGCACACTAGGAAACACCAACCCAAATCAAGAAGCTCCACCACAACTAAAATCAAATGAGAAATTCAATCTCAATAACCATGTTTAGACATAAAAAGTTATTAACCTTTAATGCATCCAAAAATGGAAAGGATACAATATTATACACCTCAAATTATGAATACTAAAATTCTGTTACTATTCAAGGCTAACTCAAGAGAAAATAACTACCCACAACTAAACCAATAAATCCAAATAAATAAATATTTAATCTAAAATTTATTTTTTATTTATATTTTTATGGACTGTCAATTGTATTCCCAATCAGCTCCTGCATCAGCCCGCAGGGCAGCCTGTCCACAAGGGCGTCCCAGAGGGTCCAAGAACAGACCCAAAACCTAACTCAAGGGGAGTCATGCCAATACACAGGCCTTTCAAGGTGTCAGCGCCAGCCAACCACCTCCCACATCCCAAGCCCAATCAACCAGCCTGAATCCCAGACAGAAGCCACTCTCAAGGCCTTCCACAAATGTCTCCTACACCAGGGTCACTGGAAACACTGAGGTTACTTACACCTCCACTGTTTACCCAGTTGTCACCCGGTCCCGCACTCTTGACCCAAGAGTTGCTACTTCCTGCCCCCGCGTTTTTGATACCTCCTATCAGCCATTGGCCACAACTGAGGAGCCATCTGTGCATGTGTCTTATGCCACCATTGACAGTGCCACTGCAATCAAGCATGATCCCACCTTATTCACAAGGGTCCCCATCCCCTGTGTTGATCCTGGTAGCCAGGATGCTGTGGTACCTGCCAAGGGCTGGCGTTGGTTGACAGATAGTGAGCGTGAAGCTCTCCTCAACTGCTTGAATGGGGGAATGGCAGCTCAGGATATTGTGCCACAATTGGTGTCACAGCCAGATACATTGCCAACATCAACAACAAGTATGGCAATACCGGGCAAATAGCCAAATGCACCAAGGCAAAAAGACAGCCCAAACTCCTTCAGCCTATTTACATTGACACAATCAAGCAGTGGGTAGCCAAGGATTGCCACCTGGACACACTTGCTGTCCAATTAATGCTTGCCAGGGAGTTTGGGCTTTCTGTTTCAAAAACCCTTGTCTACAAAACAATGGTTGATTTGGGCATCTCCTGGAAAGTACTGGGAGTTTTGCCGTATAATAGGAACAGTGAAAAGACCATCAAGGATTGACACATTTATGCCAAGACATATCTGGCACTAAAGGAGACTGGGAATGCCCAGTTCTTCTATATTGACAAATTGCTGTTTTCCTCCTCACTCAGGTCTAGGCATGGGTGGGTCAAGAAGGGATCCAAGGATGGTGTAGCTCATTGTGCAGCTGTCTGTTCCCAGACCTATTCAATGGTTGCGCTTCTTGGTCCTTGCAGGTTAGACTAATACCAAATGATTAAGGGCTCCCATAACAGCAGAACATTTCTTGATTTTCTCTGAGCCGTCAAGGAGTACCTTCCAATAAATTACAGCAGCACAACCAACGTTGTTGTGCTTGATAACGTTGGGCTCCACAAAGTGAATCTGGTTGCGTACAAGTTCCCCCCCCATTTACAAAAACAGCCACACCTCTAGCCACTGGCTTTTCAATTGTCCAATGAGACTTCTCTTTTTCCTGCCATATTCCCCATTCCTGAATCCAATTGAGGAGGTGTTTGGTTGGATCAAGAATAAGGTGAAGAAGGGGCTCCCACAGAATACCAAAGATATCTTCAACATTCTTGAGATCAGTCAATTTGCGTGCCACCTGATGTGGTGACGGCTTTCTATGAGCACTAGGAATCCTTCCTCCCTAAAGCCCTGGCCTCCAAGCCAATCAGATAAATGGGCGCTCCGGGTTTTATTTGTTTTTATTTTTATTTAGTTTGTTTTTATTAGGACTCAAAAAGTATTATTTATATATAATAATGTGATGTTCAATTGTATTATAGACATATAAGAGTCCTAGAAAAGGTAAGTAAAATTAAATATACTAGGTTAGAGGAATATATTTTTATTATAATGCACTGAATATTATTATTGGCTTTTGCACTAACAAATAAATAAATTGAAAAAAGATAGAAAGAAATTAGCTTATTTAAATAATTGTGAATCCTTGATGGTACTTTGGCTTTTCTAAGCCACAAATTGGACCTTGCAGGACATCATCTGATCCCTTGTTATTTCAGTGCCACTATAGCCACACAACATGGAAACCAATGATTTTCATATATTACTTAGTAATTAGTACTTAGGACGCAGGTCAAGCATATTGAATATGTTTATCAAATCATATTACAAGGGAAATGATAATTCAAGTCCTAAACAATCATTTGTTTAGAATATAAGTGGAGCATGCCGCATGATGCAGATAAATTCAATTCTTGTTGTTTGTTTATGTAATAAATGAACCTGTACTCAACGCGCTGGTAAATAAACAAATTTATAAATCATATTTTATTATTACACATGTTCACTTTATTAAACTGTCCCTTTATTATTATCAACCTAATTATATATTACTATTATACTTTAAAAATTAAAATATTAAGATTAAAATATTAAAAGTAAAATTATAATTATAAATCTTAAAATTTAAATATTAAAGTTTAAATATTCAAAATTTAACTAAATTTATTAAATCATGATTTATTCAATATTGAAATATTTGATATTAAAAATTTAAGTATTATGATATGTATTATTTAAATTTTAATATTAACTTTTAGATACTGAAATTTCAATATTGAAATATGTAATATTAAAATTCTTATATTGAAATTTTAATATTACCTAGTTCAATATTAAAATTTTAGTATTAAAATATAAAAAGTTAAAAAAATTAATTTGCAAGGGGAAAATATTTATTGGAGGTGATGTTGATTGCAAAGGGAATTCAATTATTCCAGGGAATTATACCCCAAAATTAAATTTTCAGCTAATGCATCTAATTAGATCCACATACTCTTCTGTACGTGGTGGACAACCCTGGATGTGATTGCTAGAGGGGTGGCGCCCTGTACCCCAGTGGTTATTGATTGTTTGATAAAAGGAAGGCGGGTGAGTGAATCAACTAGTAGGTTTTTTTGGGGAGCATGTAGTAACTGTATAACATTACCAATGCAAATGAGTCATACAGGACGTGCTCAACTGTCCTATATCCCTGTGATGTCTTCTGGCGGTCAAGGGCTACACGGCAAATATCCATTTGAATAGGTACATCATCCAACTTTTTGATGTTGGTTTTTAATATGCAGTGGAGGAGGATTCCCAGGTATACTGCAACGTGGATTCTTTGCAAGGTATACTTTTCCGAGAACATGCATAATTTTTGAATAACTAAACTAACCTATTGATATAGAATGTTTGGTTGAACTTGAAGAGGGTTCCAGGGGGCGCCTGACTTGAATCAGCCCCCCAGGCCCCAGCAAACAATATTAATAAAGGTTTAAAATTATTCACAAGGACTGCATCACTGACTTTATTTGACAGTGCCTTAAATACTTCATTAGAAATTGCAGTTTTCAAATATTCAGTTTCATTTTGAAAGTCAGTTTTTATTAAATTCTTTTCATATTTATTGATGTTTTTGAAGGGGATCTTTGAATGCTTTTGTATATATATTCATCAAAGTTTAATTTGATATCCCTACAAATTCCATTCATTTTTTTGAAGTTGATACTTGATCCTATTTCATATGCTTCCCTCAACCACGGTGAGCACTCTGTGGGTGGTAAATATTCCCTATTTTTATCTTCACTACTTGAAAAATTAAACATATTGATAAGGAGCACCTTTTGGGGAAGCTTCAAATATGGAATTAAGAAAGAAGAGAAGTAAATTTTATTGGATAATACTTTAGACTTGATTGTGGCAGGGATTTATTTGGATCAAACCTGGGGGTTGGACATGTTCTAGATGAGTTTGAGTCACTGGATACTTGGACAGTCAAGTGATATTGCTTGGTTACCATTCTTGGTATGTCAAACGGTATGATGAAAGGGGCCTAAATCCGGCAATGGCTGGATGTTAAGTATGTTGGTGGTAGCCAGAAGGCTTGCACATCCAGACCCTTGACACCCCCTTAAGGGGTTACTCTGGTGCATCAGGAGGGGGCTTTGTCTTAATGGCTGCCGCCTGATGCTCCTGGAGCTATTTGCTAGTTTGAACCAGTCTGGTCAGATGCTCTCCTTTACTGAGGCAAAGACAGGTTCTGCGGTATTTCTTGATGATTGGTTTATTGGCACTTTGGAATTTTACTAGGTAAGTGTTGTACTCTGGTCTGTATTTGATGATTCTTCCTGGTCCCCTGTGTACTGAGTCTAGTTTCTTTCTGTTGCCAGCTAGAATCCAGACAGGGGAGTTGATGGGAAGTGGTTCCTCTGTGGAGGTTACCTTTTGTGTCTTGAGTCTCTTTATTTTAGTAATTTAAGCTTTGAGGCAGATGTGTTGTAGGTTTGGTGCTTGTTCTACTGTGGGAGGTTCCCCAGGGGATCTTTATGTAGGGCTGTTTGTTGTGGGTGATTACTTCCGGTTTGTGCCTGTAGGTTATGTCAAACGGTAAATAGCCTGTCCCTTGGTTGGTGCGGACTCAGGATACTAATAATGCATGTTTCACGTATAGTGGCCATGTGTTTTTGGCTTTGCCATCCATTATTTTTTCTAGGGCCCTGAGAGGCTGCTGTTTAGGCGTTTCACTCTACCATTGGCCTGTGGCCTGTAGGGAGAGGTTGTGGAGTGTTTAATGTTTTTGGATTTCAAGTTGTCATTAACTAAATGACCTGATAACTCTGTTGCTCCATCAGTTATGTTGTAGTCTCGAGTGCCATAGTTGGCTATAATTGCTTTGTTAATGAAAAAGTTGATGGTTTCTGCTTTGTGGTCCTTTTTTGTACAGCAGATGGGCCAGCATGTGGCAAAGTTGATATATACAATTAAGAAACATTGGTTTGTCTTTGTTTCTGGGAAGGGTCTACTACGTCTAGCCCCAAACCTTAAATGGTTCAGGGTCTGGTACTAGGTTGACTGTTGGCTGAGGAGCCTTTGTACTGGTGTATTTCTTTCACACTGTGCACTTTTTCAGAACATCAACTATATCCTGTTTGAGGTTGGTCCAACATACTATCTCTTTAGTGTGAGGTATAGGTTGTTAGCCTTTGTATGGCCTAGCAGGCAGTGATGTTTTAGTATGGTGTCAACTCTTTGTGCAAGTGGGATGTATGGAATATGTTTGTCATTAATAAATTGTTATACTGTGCCATTTGATACATGGAAGTACTTTTTGTTTCTTACTAATGTATTGTGGGTCAGTTGATGTGTTGAGGGGTCTTTCCCTTTGGTTTTATACTCAGTGCTGTACAGGTTTGGTCACTCAGGGTCCAGGTGGTCAGGGTGATCCTCTCTAGGCTGACATAGTTTAGAGAGAGCATCAGCTGTGACCAGCTCTGCCCCCTTTTTGTACTGGATGTCCAGGTTAAGCTGTTCCAGCAAGGACATCCATTTGGCTTGCTGCCGTGCAAGTGCATTCAGAGTTTTGAAATAGATTAAAGATTGATGGTCAGTTAGTACTCAGACGTTTAAATCTCCTTCTAAGTAACATCTCCATTTCTTGAAAGCGTGGTAAATTGCTATCAATTCCTTATTGTGTATTGGGTATCTCTGCTCAGTATTAGTTAGTTTTCTGCTTTTGTAACATACTGGCCGGAAGTCTTGCTGCCCTGGCTGGCGGATGTGCAGGACTGCGCCAATGGCGGTGTTGCTGGCATCTGACTCAACTTGTAGCACCTGTTATTGTTAGAGTATTGCAAGATTGGTGCTTCAATTGGATCTTGTTTTAATAAATGAAAATTATTGTCACATTCTGGAGTCCAGATGAATTTCTTTTTGGCATTATCCTTGGTTAAGTCATTTATTGGTGCAGTTAGTTTTCCGCAGTCTTTGATGTATTTCCTTAGGTAAGCTACCATACCAAGAAAGCATCTAACTTGTTTAATGGAGGTAGGGTGTTGCATGTTATTTATGGCTTTAATTTTGTCTGGATCTGCTTTGATGCCACCATCAGAGACAATGTGGCCCAAGAACATGAGTTCCTTTTCCATAAATTGGCACTTACTTGGTTTTGCGTAAATGTTGTGCTTTACAAGTCAATTTAGTGTCTTGCGGACATGCATGAGGTGTTTCTCTTTGGTTTTTGAGAATATGATGATATTGTCAAGGTAAAATAATGTATTTAAGAGTTTGTTTAGTGCTTGGTTCATCATGATGTCAAACGTTGCAGGAGCGTTGGTCATCCCAAAGTTCATTTATTCAGGTTGCCCAGACATTTCTGACTGGTACAACAAGCCCATAGGGCCATAAAAGGATGATCAATCAAAAAAGGGGGATGTTCTAAGGGGGGTTCAAGGAAACTGGAGGGCCCGGAGAAAAACCTTGGGGGGAGTGGAGGGGTGAGGGGCGGGTGGACTGCTTCAAGGATGACAAAGACTGCCTGATTCTGGTCTGGAAAAAGGACCAGGACAGGGATTGATGACCATTCATCTGCGAGCTCTTGGCACATTGTTCTAGATGGATTACCATAGAAGACCTGGCTCATAATCCACCCAAGTTTGTATGCTATAAGGGAGTTTGGAACAAATGCGGGTGAGGCGTGGAGGCAAAGGATTTAATGACAGTTGAGTGGATCACCCACAGCGCGGTGTGGAATACAGCTGCACAATAGGACTT
Organism: Entomophthora muscae; assembly: GCA_014839935.2. Taxonomy (NCBI): domain Eukaryota; kingdom Fungi; phylum Entomophthoromycota; class Entomophthoromycetes; order Entomophthorales; family Entomophthoraceae; genus Entomophthora; species Entomophthora muscae. Next base: position 55,084 of record QTSX02004292.1, read on the forward strand.
GGGAATTCTGGAAGGGGCATCAATGAAAAACCAGTCTACCTCTGAACCCTCCATGGGTGTGGAGTACGGGTGAGCGGTCCTGAGGATTGCACATTCATCTTGCCAGATTCTTCTACTCTGGGGGCACTCAAAGAATCTGTGTGTCATGGTGTCGGGGGCCCCACATCTGTTGCAGGTGGGGTTTGGGCAGTTGCCTCAGTCAGCTGTGCGGTACACTCTTTGGAGGACCTTCCACGTGTTTGTGCACATTTTCAGATTGATCATGTCCTTGTGGCAGTACTGCCAGAACAGGTCTACCTTGAGACTGGTGTTGTTGTGAGGGAGTATCTCCAATATTTCTGGCACCACCACTGGCCTTGGGGGTTCTGGGATGGGTGCCCCAGGGTGAGCGGGGAGGCTCATGAACATTGGGCGCCATACCAGGCCTTCCCTGCCTCTATAGTGGCTGAAGGTCTGAATGAGCTGATACTCCAATACTCCTTGAACTCAGCTAGCATAGCTTTCCAGAATGGGTCCATCCCCTGTGGTCCTCTCTCTGTTGTGACCATTGATAGCCAGTTTTTTGAGAGTGTGTTGTTTGTGAGCCGGGTTCAGGCCTAGAGCCCTGGCCCATTGTGTCCTGAATGTATTGGTCCAGTGGGGTTCTTTCACATGGGTGGAGAGTACCATGGACATGGTGTGACCAAAAATCCTGGCTGAGGTCCAGCGCACATTGCACAAGCCCAGCTCACCTCTGAGCTTGTTGCCAATCAGCTTTGTAGTGGCAATTGGCTGGGTACCAGGTTGCCAAAGTGTTTGTTGCACAATCTTGTTGAGACTATGGAAGAATTGTGGGGAGAGGGAGAAGAACTGTGCAGTGTACCAGACTTTTGAGTATCCAAGTATATTTACTAGCTGGACCCTGCTAATCTGAGTCACCAGGTTGCACTTCCAGGAGGACATGGAGTGTGAAACTGCGCTAAGGATGTTCAATTCCATCACCTGTGTGTCAAAACCCCCCACCTTGACCCATGCACCCAGGTGGCATACAGGGTCACTGGTCAGCTTTATGGCTAGAGGGGGTTTGAATCCTGGGTTGCCCAAGACAATGGCCTGTGATTTATTGGTGTTCACTTTGGCCTGTGAGAGTTCCAAGTAGTCCTTGAGTGCCCTTGTAAAAATGGACACATCTTTTTTGGAGGACAGGCCTACAACACAATTGTCTGAAAATGCTTTGATTGTGAAAGGTTCCTGTCTGTGTGCCTGAAGGCCCAACAGTTTACAGCTGAGGTTTCTGATCCATGGATCAATGGCCAGGTTGTAGAGGAGAGGGCTAAGGGGGTCACCCTGTTGGAGGCTGCGGGACAAGAAGATCTCCTCTGTTTCCCCATGGGCCGTTGCCACCTGTATGGACAAGTCCCTAAGGAGGGATTTAAGCCATGATCTAAAATTTCCTGGGACTGAGTGAGCAGACAGGCAAGCATCAAGGTATGGCCATGAAACCCTGTCATATGCCTTTTCCTGATCTAGGAAGATAGCAACACCATTCTATGCTTTATCCCGCAGTATATTGATGACAGTGTTCACATTGTTGGAAATACTGCGGCCCAGAGTAAACCTGTGTTGGTTAGGGTGCATGGCCCAAGGTATTAGCCTGCACATCCTAGCCACCAGGATTTTGCTTAACAGCTTTTGGTCAGTGTTTAGGAGCGTGATTGGTTGCCAGTTCTTTAGTTTGGCCTGTGATCCCTTCTTGTGGAGTAGGACTGACAGGCCATTGCTGCCCCCTGGGATGGTGGACCCGTTCCTTAGGGCCGAGTTAAATACCTCAAGGAGAACTGTCTTGAATAATGGAAAATGGTGTCAGTAGAGCTCATATAGAAGCCCATCTGGTCCCGGGGCCTTCAGTTTTGGTGACAGTTGGATGGTGTCTTCCAGTTCCTCCATTGTTATTGGTTTTTCAAGGTCTATTGTTTTGGGTGTTTCTGGAACATCCTCCAACAATTTCCTGAGGGCCGTAGGATTTGGTTCTCTCTCCAAGGTATACAGGTTACTGTAGAAGGTGTGGATAGCAGCCAATACCCCCTCCTTTTCTGAATGTGTTGTACCATTAACCGTAACCTCTGCTAGTGTTTTCTGTGCAACCCATGTCATGTACATTGAGAAAAAGGCTTTGGTGGGTTGTTCACCCTTAATTGCCAATGAAGTTGTGACCTGGAGGCGGGCCAGATTTGAACAGCTATGCTCAATCCTGGCCAGCTTTTCTTGGGCCACTTGCCAGTCAGCTGTCCAGCCCGCGTTTTTCTGTTTTGGCATATTAGCCTCAAGGTGTCTTATGGTATTAATTATGCAGCATTCATAGGCTCTCTTAGCCGTCATGAGACGGGATGATTGCTTCCTAATCTGTTCCTTAATACTTGCTTTAATGGTAGCCCATTGGTCCCCCTGCCTGTGTTTTTTGTTGATCTCAAGGTCTCAGCTATTGATCTGCAGATCCATTGTTGGTTTGAGTTGTTTGGGAGCATTCAGGATTATTGTGTGGCGCCTGCCACCTGATCCCCAAATTTAATTGAGGCGTAAAGGAGTTGGTGATCCAACCCTAGGATGTGTGTAGGCAATTAAGGGAAAAACACAGCCTCTAGGCCCGGTGAAAGGAATATATAGTCAATTCAGGGTGCAGAGAACTCTATTGTTTCCATGGGATTGATCTGAGTCATAATTGTGGGGTATCCTGCTTTAAAATCCGCTATGTTAATGAGTCCCAAGCCCTGTTGCCGGTCCCTAAACAGGCCCACATGGTCTGGAAGGAGAATGTGTGGAGCCTTGTCTGCTGGGAGCAGCCACAAGTTGAAGTCCCCAACACAGATGGTATTTGGAGGGAACTTAATCTGCTTGAGTTGTGCAAAAAGGTTGCTTTGTCCTTGTGGGCCAACGGGCTGTAAATAACTGCAAAGGTAAAATTTTCATCTTTGACGTCAATATCTGCCATTAGGAGTCTGCTGTCAAGATGTGTACGTTTGTTAGATGCTTTGATTGATGAACCCCTTCTGATCCATATGCAACATTTTGTGGACTAAATGGTGGTGTGGGGTAACATGAGCCACTGGAAACTTGGCTTGGCCTCAGTGCTGCAGTTGACTTCAGTCAAGCCAACCAGGTCTGACTTGAGGGAAAGCAGGATATTCCTCTTCTTTTCCTGGGACTGTGGGCGTAAAAATCCTGCAATGTTAAGAGTCCCTATTTTGATTGTGGTTCTAGTAGCCACCATGCCAATGTGGCCCCACTGGCGGTGGGACTGCTATTGTCATTGGCTGTGGAGTCTTTTGGTTTTTTATTAACCTTGGACTTGATAGGCTCTCCCACTGTGTATGGGGTTGGTTTGGTTACTGCAGCAAGTTTGGACTGGGCCTTGCGTCTAGGTATACCTCTCTCATTAGCAGAAGGTAGTTAAATCTGTGCAGAAAAGGCATGTTCTTGTGCCAGTGGCACGTTCTCTTGGGCCTCTGTAGACAGGGAATCAGCCAATAAAACTTGGGCTGGGTTTTACAGGGGTTCCTGTTCCATATGGGCCAGGTTTTTCATTGGTCCATTCATTTCAGTTTCATTACTGTACTGAGTCTCTTGTGCATGCATTTGGGTGGTTTGAGGTGCCGCTGCATGATCAGATTCAGGTACCATTATTGGGTGGGATTGAGGCTGGGTTTGGGCCTTTGCATGAGCTTTCTTCCAGCGCAATGTGATTGGTTTGACCGCCTCATACTCAGCCATGGTTCCCCAGGCTAGGTCTATAAGAGCATTGGTCTGGGTACCTGTTGGCTCAGTATTCTGGGGCTCCTTGGGGGTGTCTTTTTCTGCGGCCTGGACTCCTACTATGATTGTAGGACAGAGAGCCTCTCTGTGGCCAAGAGCAGAGCAAAGTGCGCAGATGGGCAGGATTTGTTCTGTGAAGAACTTGAATTTGCCACTCAATGAACCATCACTCTTCAGTATGATAGTGCAGCGTGGAATAGACAATATTCTGCTATTCTCATGTGGTTTGATCATAGCCATTGTCTTTGCTGTGGTCAGGTGCCCCATGTATGGTTTCTTTGGCAGTTTGAACTGCACAATTTCCCCATACTTGGATAACCCGTCCTGAAGCTGGGATTCCACCTCCTCTCTAAGCATGTCCAAAGGCAGGGCCTCAAAAGACATGAATAGTGTAGTGTCCTGGTTGAATCTGGTGTAGGTGGTGGGCAGGACTATTTGGTTCTTCTTCCCCTTGGGATCAGTAACCTCAAGGGTGAAGATCTCTTATGCTGCTTGATCTGAATCCTCCTTGCAGAGAAAGCCCAGGTCAAAGAAGTACTTGAGAGGGCTCTGGTGGAGGGACACCACCTTTGGATATGCTGTGGCTATTGCCTTGGCTGCCTCCTGGAACTTGATGGGGTTGCCTCCAAAGTTGACTCTGATTCCATGGGGGATTGAGGACTTCAGAAGGGCTCTGGTGATATCCTGAAACCACCGTTCAGAAGTGATAAACTTGAGCCACCCTTCAGATGGCACAAAGGGTCCCTTTTTGGTGGTTCTGGCAAAGTATGCCAGTTGGTCCTTGACAGGGCGCTTCTGATCCTGGACCACCTTGGCCCAGAATCTGGTGTTGTTGTTCATACCTTTCTTTTAATAAAAGCATTGTTTAAACTCAGACTATTATGTGCTTATCACTTGCTTTTAAATTCTCAATTCCAAAAAGTGGGACCAAGCTGATCAAGAAAGGTGTCATCCCAAATTTCATTACTCTACATTTGAAGGATCCAAATTGTGTATGAGACACAGTTTTTGTATGTCCTTTTCCTTTACTTCAACTTGGTTGTACCCTGAGGTGAGGTCAATTTTGGAGAAAAATTTGGCACCTGAGAGTCTTTCAAACAGATCTTCTATACGTGGAAGAGGGTATTTATTCTTTACTGTGCTTGCATTGGGAGCTCTATAGTCAGTTACTAGACGTAGAGTGCCTTTCCTTTTCTTTACAAAGAATACTGCTGCCCCCCATGGGGATTCAGACAGGCGGATGAAGCCTTCTGCTAGATTGTCCTCAATGCAAGTTTTGAGGGTTTGGGTCTCCATGGGAGAGAGTCTGTATAGGGGTGCAGGTTTGGGCATGGCTTTAAATAAGCCAATTCCATGTTTGACCTCCCGTTTGGGGGTAGCTTGGTGAGTTCTTCTTTGAATACATGAGCATATTCATTTAGGAGTGCCGCAAGTTCTGTGAATTGGATCTTTTGTGTATGTATGTTATTGAACTCAGTGTACCTCATTATGTGGAGGGTACTATCTTTGGTTAGATTTTCTGAGTCATTTTGGTTTATGACCTGGACAAATACTGTGTATCTTAGAATGAGGTCATTGGGTTCTTTGAGGATGTTAAAATTGACTCCATTGCGTTTAATGGTCATGGTCTTTGTTTTTCAACATACGCTGGGGTTCACTTGGGTGAACCAGTCTATGCCTGCTACAATGCCGTAGTTATGTGTTCATGACAAGTCCATTGATGGACGTTTGTATGCCTTGGAGGTCAATTCTGAAGGGAGCTGTTTTGCCTTCAAGTAGAACCTTTGATTTATCTGCCATTCTGGTGTACTTGGAGTTGGATTTGACAACTGGTATCTTGTACTTGGTTCAAAGGGTTTTATAACCATAGTGTGTTGTGCACCAGAGTCAAATAAAATTTTGTGTATATGTGATTTGTAAGTGCATGGGTAGACAAGAAGTTGTGAGCAATCTTTAATTTTTACGTTAATAAAAATGGAGGACTGCGGGACACAGCAAAAACAAGTAGCAAAGTTTGTGTCTTGGTACAATTTATTGTCAAGTTGGGGGGAGACAGGGGCACTTAAGCCTGTTCCCCCTCCTCTTTTCCCTGTCCCTCTGGTTCGAGACCTTTGGGGTCAGGAATGTGGGGGTCTAATTCAAAGCGAGTTGCTACTTCAGCATTGTTCACTTCAGCGGTGTCCTCTTTCTTGGGACAGGAGCGGTTTGCACTTTGGCTGTGATTGCCATTTGTTGCAATTGGAGTTGCCGTTGTTATGTTTGGTATTTTGGCGTTTGTTGCCATTGGAGTTTTCTCTGCCATTGTTGTTTGAGGAGCAATTGCCATTGTGTGCAGCATATTCTATGTTTGCGCGTTTTTTGGTGTGCTTGGCTTCTGCAATGAGCACAGGCAAGGAGGAATTTGCCTCAGGGCAAATGAGGGCAGCAACAGAGGGTTTCATTCTGCTGATAAATGAGGCTCTGGTATGTACGTTATCAGCTTGTGCTGGGTTTTTGATCTTGCAATGTATTTCCTCAAATTTTTTGGCGTAAGCTGCAATAGTGGTCTTCTGAAGAAGATCACTGGGCTGTATTGCAATGTCTTGGAGGGATTTGGTGACGCGGAAATTGTGGATGATGTCTTCTTTGAACTCTTCCCATTTTCAAGCTGGTTGTCAGTTTATGAGCCAACCCAGGTGGCAAACCAGTTAGCTGTGGCCTTGTACAGGCGCTTGCTGGCTTCCTGGACCCATTTTTTGTGGGGGATTCAGCTGGCACAGAGTTTAGTGGCTGTGTGGTCTAGCCAGTTGATGACGTTTTCTTTGTTTTTACTAAAGAAATTGTCAATACCAATGTACTTGGTGTTGGTAACTTCACCTGTGATAGGTAGTATTATGTTTGTTTATTGTTAAAGAGAGCAACTGTATTGAATAATCTTGGCACATGCTTTGGGCATGACCAGACCTTCAAATATGGTGCATCCACTAGGTATATCCTCATCAATGTCATGGGCGCAGAAGTAAGTTTTCCAGGTATCCTAGTATGTGGCCTGGTTGAGTACGTGAGCAAAGGTGGGCAGGTTTCAGTCAGTCATTTTCTCTCTCATGGGTGTATCAAAAAACTGTAGCTGCTATCAGTGATAAGGAGTGCCGTAAAAGTTGCAGCAAAGGGTTGCTAGTTTCTACAAACAGTTAGTCAGGGACCTAATTCTTATTACTATACCTGTTGATGATATAGTGGCAGCCTGTGAAAGTACAGAAGAATAATAAGGTGTATATACAAAACTAGTGTTTATTTAGATAGTATTGCACTTATATAGTGTGAGGCAGGGGAATTGCCACCAGGGGCAGAGAGGCACAGACAGAAGGACTTCCCTAATGGATGATAGTGGATTGGCACACCTAAAAGTCCTATGCAAGAGAACAACCACTTCCACACAGCTTTCCTTAAGGAGGTCAATATAAATAACTTTATTGTCTATTTATAATCCTGGAAGTAAAGCATGTGTCTTGTGCGCATTTGAAAGGCAAATCAAACACCTGTTTTAGAGGCGTTTTAAACGTCTTTATCCCTAGTAAAATCAGGATGCAATAGCGCAATTGTGCAATTGTTCTGTTGCTTGATTCCTAGATAGACGACTTAATGTCTAATCCATTCAATCTGCAACATTTGGCTCCACTGGATTAGACAACAGGGTCAAGAATGGCTTGGCGTCTCTAGGTAGTGGCTATGGTGTTGGGGTCAATCACATGTCTTGTTAGGTGGGGGTTTGTTGCCCAATCTCTGGTTATCAGCTTCATGGATCTGTAGGCAACCAGTTGTGTTTCTTGGCTGTCATTCAGGTGGTAGAACAGTTGGTGCAGTACTGGAAGAGTCTTGTCAGTCTCCAATAAACACCTTGATCTTTTATTCTTATTACTCATACTTTGGTGCAAAACTATTGCAAACAGGACAACAACCCATGGAATTTTTTAATTAGGCTTTTGTTTTTTTGGGTTATTGTCCTCATTGGGGCTTACTCTTGGTCACTAGGAACAGCACACATATAATGAGCGTGTAATCTAGTGATCAATTGCCCAGAATGGGACTCCTTAAGGGTGTAGGAGTTAAGGCCAGTCTTCTGGATAACTTGGACTGGACCTTGCCAAAGGGAGGCAAGTTTGGATTTGTGGCTGTACCTTCTATTGCTGAAGAAGTAGACTGAGTCTCCTACCAGGTAAGTAGGTAAGGCGGGGCTTTGGTTGCAGATTGTTCTAGGTCCTGCAACTTATGGTTTAAGTTTACGGTGTAGGCCTCTGATTGCAAGCAAATAAGAGTTTGAACCAGCTTGTTGAGGTAGGCCTCTGGGGACACAGCCAGTCTGGGCTTTACCAAGGAATATAGTAAAGGGGGGAAGTCCTGGCTGCCAGCCGTAGAGCAGTTGGAAGGGCGGGTTGCCAGTGTCCTGATGATACCCAATGTTATATGAAAAGGTGGCTTCAGGCAGGAAGGTATCCCATTCAGTCTCATGTTGGTGGCTGAGCTTCCAGAGTATCTGGACCAGGCTCCCATTAGTGCACTCTACCATGCCATTTGTTTGTGGGTGATAAGGAGTGGATAGTGTCCCACAAATTACCATCAGTTGATTGAGGTGGAGGATGATATAACTGGTGAATTTGGTACCATTGTCTGTCAAAAGAATCTGGGGGAAACCATGTTTGTATATGATATTCTCCAGGATGAACGTGGCTGTCACCAGTGCAGATTGGTTGGGGATTGCCTTGGCCTCTACCCATTTAGTCAGATGGTCAACCACCACAACAATAAACTTGTTGTGACTGTTGGTAGCTGGAAGGGGGCCCACTACGTCAATGGCTACAGTGTGGAAGGCAAACCCAGAGTGTACAAGTCTGTGTTGAAACTTGTCAACCTTAGGCCTCTCAATGTTGCAGTCATGACAGTTGGCTAGCGTATCTACTATGTCAGTGTGCATTTCTTCCCAGAAGCAGTGCTGCTGTAGCAGAGCTAACATCATCTGTATGCCACCATGGCCAGTAGTCTTGTGAGCGGCCACCACTGAGTTCATGAGTAGGGATGGGCGTATGTAGGGTAGCCAAGAGTCTCCACAAAGCTTCAGGAGTTGTCCCTTAGAGACCTTGGTATCAACAGTTAGCTTCTTGAGAGCTCTCTGTATCTCTACCAGCCTTCCCCCACAAAGAAGGATCCTCCGTAATCTTGCCATACAGAATGTCAGCCATGGTAGATACTAGGCAACAGTGGGAAGGCGGGAGAGACATTCAGCATTCTGGTGGGCTGCCCAGCTTGATGAATGATCTTGTAGTCATAAGCCTGAAGTTTAATGGCCCAACGTGCCAGATGTCCTTTGGGGTCCTTGAGGGTCTTTAGCCATTGCAAGGAGGCATGGTCTGTTAAAACTGTAAAATGTACCCCATGGAGATAGACTCTGGATTGTTGGTAGAAGTATATTACAGCCAGACACTCTTGTTTGGTGACAGTGTAGTTCCTCTTGTGAATATTAAGCGTACATGAGCAGTATCCAACAGGGTGTTTGAGTCCGTCAGGGTCCAGTTGGGAGAGAACAACTCCAATTGCCATCAGAATAGCATCTGTATGAACCACAAACAGCTTGGCAAAGTCAGGGTAGGCCAGTACAGGTACTGCAGTCAGTGTTCCTTTGAGAGAATTGAAGGCATATTGGCATGCTGGGCTCCAGAAGAGTCCCTTATCAGCTTGGAGGAGCTGAAAAAGGGGGTTGCCCAGGAATGTAAAGTTGGGGATGAAGCGGCAGTAGTATCTAATCATCCCCAGGAAGACCTGCACGTCCCGCTTATTGGATGGGATCTGCATTTTCTCAATGGCTTCTACCTTCAGAGGTACAGGGCGGAGTCCATCTTGGCTAATAATGAACCCCAAGAACTCAAGGTGCTACTTGAAGAAGTTTCACTTGTGTGGCTTGAGCTTGAGATTAGCTGCAAGTAACCTCTGGAAGCAATCCTCCAAGTGTTGTAGGTGATCATTAAAGGTTTGGGAGAACACATTAATGTCATCCAGGTAGACCAAGACACTGGTAAGTTTGAGGTTGTCAACACTGCATCCATAGCTCGTTGGAAGGTAACTGGGGCATTGGACAGACCTTGAGGCATCCTTATGGGTTGAAATAGCCCTTGGTCAGTGATGATTGCACATTTTTCTTGATCATCAGGGGTTAGATCAATCTGCCAGCACTCACTGATAAGGTCCATAGCGCTAAAGAACTTGACGCCACCCAGTTGTTCCAAGGTATTGTCAATACAAGGGAGGGGATATGAATCCTTCTTGGTAACAGCATTCAGTTGACAGTAGTCAATCACTACACAGTTGCTGCCATCCTTCTTTTTGACAATCAGAAGAGGGGAAGCCCAAGGGCTTTTACTGGGGACCAGTAAGCCAGATCCAATAGCTTCTGAAGTTCCTTGTTAGCCACAGCATGATTGGCTTGACTGCGCCGTATAGGTCTGGAGCAGATAAGTGGACTGCCTTGGGTGTCAATATGATGAGCAACATCTGTAGCCTTGCCCAGGTCATAATCATCCTTGGCAAACACATCCTTATAATGGGCAAAGAGATCCATAGCTTGATCCTTCTGCTCTTCAGAGAGGCTGGATAGAGAGTCGTGGCTTATGACCAATAGCACCAGTGGTTGCTCACAGGGTGGACCCAACTCAGAGAAGTCTGCAAAGGGGGCAGTCTCCTGCAGGTTGTCATACTCTTGTAGCTGTATATAAGCCAGAAGTTGGAGTTGGGGGACAACCATAGCTTCACAACTCATGTTGGCCAAATGTATGAGTACCTCCTTCTTACTTGGCATGAGGATGCCTGGTGCAACCCATGGTTCTATTCTAGGAGCATTAGGGATGCCAAAGATTTCTCTATGAGTGCCATCTGGTAGAGCCAGCAAGAGGTCTGTATTGTGGATCACCTGAGAGCCAAGTGGGATAGTCACATTACAGGAGGTTTAGACTGGGATATCCTTGGCTTTCCCAATTGAGAGAGGTAGCACCTTGACCTTCTTACTACACAGTGTATAAGCAACTGGAAGCTCTCTGTTGGCGTACTCCAGATTGATGTAGTGCAGACAGCATAAGGGCAGGTCAGACAGACAATTACCATTATAGAACATGGGTATGGAATGGCCCAATATTCCAAATTTATGGTCTCCATGGTTAGTCACAGTGCCATACTAAACCATGAAGCTAGTCCCAATAAGAATATCATAGCTGTTGTTTCCAGAACTATAGCAGGAGCAGTGATCATTAGCTTCCCAAAGCAAAGAGGGAGAGAAGAGTAGGCTCCTTTTGCTCTAGTGGCCAGGGGCCCAGCAGTACCAAACTCTTCATGGTAGACCAAGTCCAGTGCCAGCTTAAGCTTCTTAACCAGCCGTGAGGATATAATGTTCCAAGGGGCACTAGTATCCAGTATGGCCCGGACATGAGTCTTGTTCACTACCAGGTTGATATAGGTGCAATCTTGGAAGTCCTCTCTGATCTCCACAATCTTTGAGACCTGGTGTACACTTAGTCCTTTGAACTTATCCAGGAAGGTAGCCATGGAAGCTCCCACAGCTGGACTGACTTCCTTGAGGGATTCTAGCGGTGCTGAGACGTTTACTGTGCAGAGCAGTTTGGCCAGTTGTTCAGCACTGTCCTCCTCATGAGTTACTTTAACGCCTGGTTGAGCCAGTTGTCCCGCATAGGGTAAGGTCACTATTCTCCGAGCTATTTGGGGGATAAACACCTCAGGGCAAAGTGTAGTCCAATGAGTTTGTGTGTTAACAGTGAGGACTCAATGGAGGAGGTCCTCTTGAACTCTTTCAGACTCTACATCCTCATGTATTAGTTGGGAGTTGAAGTCAATCAGAGAGGGTTCATCTTTAGGGTTGGTCCCAGAGGATGGCAAGGCAGCAGGCCTCTGATCTGGTTTGTTGGGGGGCAGTGGTATGGGGGGAGATGAGGGTGTCAAAATTACAAAGGCAGCCAAGTATTTCTCCTTGTCCTGGCTGCTTAGTAGTTTTTTGACTGGTCCTCATTGTTCTCCTCAATATTTGGCGTCCCACGCGTAGTCATTCTCAGCGTCCTCCATGCCTACATGGTGGACCTTTTGGCAAGGGTTCTTACATTCCTGAGAGAAGTGGCCAGCCATACCACATTTGAAGCAATTATGGGGGCCGTTGTTGACTGGAGCAGGCCCAACCTTGTCAGAATACTTGGGCATCTCAACAGCCACAGATGTCTATACTCAGCTTGTTGGCAGGGCGGCCTTCATGGAGAGGGACTTCAAACTCCTCCTTGTAGGTGAGCAAGAGGCGGATCAGGTCTGGTACGGTACAAGCATTGTAAATGCCTGACTTAAGAGCCAGAGATAGTTCCTGGTTGACACGTAAAGCATTGAGGAGTGCTGACTGCACATCAATAAACTGCACCATACTCATAGACAACAGAGTTTGAGCTTCAAGGTAGAGCCTATAAGTGAAGTCTTCTAGGGCTTCCCCCACCTTTAACTTGGTGTCAGCAAAGTCCATCTTATAACCAAGGAGTGCTTCTTGGCTACCAAATTCTTCTGTCAAGGCCCTGGAGACGTTGGCAAAGGTCCAGTCATTCTCCGGAAGACGTGGCAAGATAATGGTTTGGGTCTCAGCATCCAGACAGTTGATGATTGTGGAGTCCCTCATGGCATTGTCTGCGCCATACATGGAGTTCTGATACAGACGTAAGAACATGACCACATTGCTCTTGCAGTCAAACTTGGGTAGATTTATGGGCTTGAAGTTGTTGGAGCCATGTTGGAGGGGAGCAAGTGTGATCCTCACTGGAGAGCGGATGAGACGGGAACAGCTGAGAGTGGAGGCAGCAAACCTAGTCTCAGAGGCACAGCAACAATTTTCCTCTTGCTGGGCTTTGCGTTCACCTTCTCTTTCTTGAGCAGCTCCAGAAGATTCAGGGGTGGCCAGGACATCATCCTCAGACTCCAGTACAGGCTCTAATACTTGTACAGTGTTGGGAGCCAACTGAGTGTGGTCATCATTGCTTTTGTAGCTATTATAGAACTCAGGACTAGAGGACCTCAGTGGACTGTAGTGACTCTTGGAGTTGATGGACATAGCCTGTAAGTTGATGGCCATAATCTTACTGTTCATCCTATCCAATTGGCTCTGGAAGGCGTCCAGGAGAAGTTGTTGCTTGTCCAGCTCATCTTGCTAGACCTTGTTCTCCTGATGGGCAATATCCAAGTCGTCTTCCAGAGAGGTGATGCGCTTTTCATGGCTGGCAAGCTTGGCTTGGAGAAAGGCTATTACTTCCTTGTACTTCCTGACTTGAGTCTGGATGTTGGCTCTGTCATGCAATTGGTAAAGTTTGAGACAATCCTGAAGCTCTGACACAGTGTGATAGCCATCAAACAGGAGGACAAGATTGGCACTCTGCTGGACCAATTCCGCCTACATCTTCTTATAGTGATCAAAGAGCTCAAGGATGTCTCAACCAAGAAGGTGGCTGGAAGGGGAGTTGTCTGTGGCGGCAGATGTGGGGGTGAAAAAGGGGATGGTGGAAAGGCAACGGGATAATACTTCCACCTCATGAGTCAGGCTTCAAACCATGGGGTCAGTCTCCAGCATGTGAGTAGTAACTACACTAATCCAATTGGCGTCTACACCCTGATGAGTGAGGGTCTGTACCACATGCACTGGAAATACCTTAGCTATACCCGCTTCAATGGCATTGACCCAGTGGAGCATGGTGTTCTGGGCTTTGGTAACTTTGGCAAGATACTGATTGACAGTGATGAAAGTATTACCAAGCTCAGAGTAAAGGACCTAGAGGAACGTCTGCTAGTTAGATACCAGTATTCCCTGGTCATGCACTAGGCTTTGGATGTAACCCAGGTGCATTTGGTTGTGGCATATAGCAGGATGAGTGAATTGCTGTAGGTAGTCCTTGATATGTTTGACAGTACAGAGGTCACAACAGAGCTAGTCAGGGTTGACTGGGGAGAGATTCTGAAAGCAACCCAAGGAGTTTTCAGCAGAAGGCTGCTGAATGACCAGATGTTCAGATCAATAATCATTGCCAGCAGCACCAGCATCCATGGAGTGGATGGCATTACAGATGGGGTCCTTGGAAGGTGAAGAGTTGGCATCCATCTCCAAGGGGGCAGGGGCTTGTAGAAGCAGTGGCTGGCCAAAAACAATAGCCTGGGGACGTTGATGTTCTGGCATAAAGTGTCTTAGGTTGGGCAGGCCATAGGGAGCACCTGCTCTTTCCCCAGCATGGGCATTAGCAGCAGTAAAGGTCAGTGCCTGGTGGTAAGGAGAAGTAGTGGCAGGAGGCTGTACCAGGGGCATTCCTCCCTCCTCATTGAAAGGACTGCAGGGGTGGGGGCTGGTGGTGTTGAAAGACATAAGCGCCAATGTCATAAAGTTGCAGCAAAGGGTTGCTAGTTTCTACAAACAGTTAGTCAGGGACCTAATTCTTATTACTATACCTGTTGATGATATAGTGGCAGCCTGTGAAAGGACAGAAGAATAATAAGGTGTATATACAAAACTAGTGTTTATTTAGATATTATTGCACTTATATAGTGTGAGGCAGGGGAATTGCCACCAGGGGCAGGGAGGCACAGACAGAAGGACTTCCCTAATGGAGGAGAGTGGATTGGCACAGCTAAAAGTCCTGCGCAAGAGAACAACCACTTCCACGCAGCTTTCCTTAAGGAGGTAGATATAAATAACTTTGTTGTTCTATTTATAATCCTGGAAGTAAAGCCTGTGTCTTGTGCGCATTTGAAAGGCAAATCAAATACCCGTTTTAGAGGCGTTTTAAACGTCTTTATCCCTAGTAAAATCAGGATGCAATAGCGCAATTGCACAATTGTTCTGTTGCTTAATTCCTAGATGGACAACTTAATGTCTAATCCATTTAATATGCAACAAGGAGCGCCTTTTAGGGAAGCTTCAAATATGGAATTAAGAAAGAAGAGAAGTATATTTTATTGGATAATACTTTAGACTTATATAGACTTGACTGTGGCAGGGATTTAGTTGGATTGAACCTAGAAGTTGGTCATGTGCTAGATGGGTTTGAGCAAATTAATACTTGGACATTCAGGTGATATTGCTTGGTTACCATTCTCAGTATGTCAAACAGTATATTGGAAGGGGACTAAATTGGGCAATGGCTGGATGTTAAATAGGTTAGTGGTAGCCAGAATACTTGTACATCCAGACCCTCAATAATATTATGTTGAATTGTTTTTATTTATTTGTTTTACAGGGGCTAACAGTGACTGGTAACCCCCGTAAAACCAACTTGGCGTATAAGCCGCCACTTCCGCAACCTCATCCCCATTCCTGGTTATGACTAAAATAAATATAAGTAAAACATAAAAATACTTTCTAATTGTTTCCCCTGTGGCCCCCTCAGCCACAGGCCCCACTTTGGTAAACTTCATGAGTGTTGGCTGCTCTTCATTAAAATTCCTGGGCTTAATTTTTCTTATTTTTCTTGCAACTTGTGCTTCCTCTTGATTTTCATTTGATAAAGTTTCTGTATTTTGTGAAGCGCTCCTGCTTCTTGCTTGTGTTTTGTTTTTGTCTGTTTCCATTTGATTATTTTCCTCATCATTGGTGTTAATTTCCTTTGGAACTTTGTTTCCTTTAATTAGTTTTATCTTATTATTTTCTTTGGCCCCCTTCCAGAACTCCTACAAATTGTAGCTACATTGTTGAACTTCAGATTTGATAGAATTGTTTCCTGGAGATTTAGTAATGCTTCTTTATACTTTTTGTCTATAATATTTCCTAGTTTGTTCATATCATTTTCTTTTGACTGGATTAGTGGCTGGCCCTTGTCACCCAGCTTTCCTGTCACTATTTCCCTGATATTTTTTTCTATTTCAACAATCTTTTGCAGGTGTACTTCTATTTTGTTAACCAAGTTATAGATAGTTGACATTTTGTTTGAATTCCATCAAAAAACTTGTTTTTATAGTGCTATCTTCAATGCATACATATTTTTCATCATCATTAATAAATGTGGCTTTTTTATTATAGTTTAAAATAAATTTACTGTGTTTATATTAGAGAGCCATTAACACTTAGTACATTTAGATAAATTACAATGAAAAAGGCCTAGTTTACAGTGACATTTATTAAACAAAATGAAGTGAGTTATGCACATAATTTCTAAATATCAAGAGTTAACATCTAATTGCAATATTTACGTTTATTGTCTTTAATTTGTTAATGATGATGAAAAATATGTATGCTCATAATTTTAAGCTATTTGTAAAATGTACAACATTGTATTAATTATGGGAAATGTTGATAATGTAAAAGAAAATAATATTAATTAAGAATTGAAAGAGAGATATCAATTTTAATAAGTTGTCACAAAGAAAAAATTTATTTAATATTCAAAGGACAGGAAGGGGAGGGAATGAGCGGAATAAACATTGCCTTCATCTGTGCCTGTGAAAGGGGCATCATCAGAGATAGTGGTGAGGGAATGGGTGGTGGTTTGGGAGTCAGGGTTGGAAGGCAGGTGGCTTGATGGGGAGTTGGGGAGGTAGGGTTCTTTGGCTGGGAAGGGGCAGCAAGAGCTGATTGCTTTAATTGCTCAAATTCTTCTTCTGTCACATATACTGGCTTGACAAAACAGATGGACTGGCATGGGGGGAGGTGGGGGTCCTTTCTGAACTTATCACTATCACTTGCATAGAAGATGATGAGATCAAATAAGTCCTGGACGGACGTGGAAGGGAAAAGCTAATACCCCTTATCAATTGGGTGCATAGTTTATTGTAGGTGGCAGGTTTTAAGCGCCTGAGGGCGGAACCAAAATTGTAAAGACATACACCTGCAAGATGCATGTTGGCGTAGCTGATGGGGTAGGACCAATAAGTAAGCCCCACAGCCCTTATTTCTTGGGTAGCCCATTCCTGCTGCTTCATCTCCGCACTCATTTCTACTGTGTGCACGGCTTTTTGTGTGGCCCACTCCTCCAGCATGGCCTTGAGCTCTGTCTGGCAGGCATACCCATCTGCAGTGTTCAATATTGCTGAGTAATAATTGATGCCCAATGGGGAAACTGCCAATAAAACCCCAACAAAACAATACAAGATTGGGCTGCACTTGTACACGTCAGACTGGATACACTTTTCTTCATAGTCTTGAATACTTGCAGATATCTTAGCATACAACAGAAAGATGACGTTATTACAGGCCCTCATTTCCCTTCCTTTGATAAAATTAATAATAGTTGAATTATAGGGATTGGTATCCACCAAAATGGGGCCACTGAGAACTTGATTGGACAAGATTCTAGCAGCAACCACAACTCCTTGCATCCACAAATTCACTGTTCTTTTGTTGGTGAAGATGCTGTGGAATCTAACTGGAGACGTACCTGGACCAGGGGCATCTGCGGGTCATGTTCCATAATGGCCATCATAAGGGGATGAGCTGTGTCACCTTTGGTCAAAGTATGGGCACCAGTTGGGGTCTTCTTGGTAGGGGGGCCACAGTTGGTGTGGGCTTGCAGGGTTGCAGCCACAGTGGACTTTGCAAACCCCATTGCAGCCGCAATTTCCCCAAGGGACATAAGTTTCCCTCGCTTTTCAATCATTTTGAGAAAAATCTCCAGAGTGATTAATTTTCTTCTGCATCTTGGAGGCTGATTGGCTGGGGGAGAAATGTGTCTATCTTGGGAACTTGTCAATGTCATCTGATTGGCTGTTTTGGGGTTCTGGGCGCTCTGAGTGACCCCATGGCTCAAATGACTGGTTCCAGATGCCATTGTTGATACAGGATTTGGGTTGGCAGATGCCTGTGCGTGATGGGCAAACAGAGCCATGCTGGAAGTTGCAGGAGAAAGAACACACTCCTGAGTAGTGCTTGTAGAGGGGCCTGCAGGTTGGGAGTGGCCATAGAGGGAGGCTTCACTGTTATGAGACCCAGTGTAGCCCTGCATAATTTTGTCAAGGCCAGGGAACAGCTTGTTGACTTGGTTGTTGTTGAAAGAAGACATAATAAATTTTTATTAAAAAATTTTAAACTCAAAAAGAGATGTGTATATTTTAGTCTATTTTATTATTAAGTATGTTAAGTTGGTGAATAGTAGGATCTAAATTTTAGCCGTCCTAAATTGGAATAGGATGATTTTTGAAAATGCCTATGATTCCTAAAAGAATTAGCACAAATGCACTCTATATCCTTTAAAATCCTTTTTGAGATGCCCATAAATTATATTTATTTCAAATTCCTTGCAATTATGATTTGAAGCTTGGTTCTTGGATTTGAAAATCCCGCAATTTCAGATTCTTTAATTTTTACATGATGTCTATGATCTGTTTGAAATACAGGAAATTTCAAATTGTACATTAGAATCCTGCATTTCTGATTCATGTATCCCACATTTTTTTGTTGTGTTTTTTCTTTTGTTAGCTGAGTTATCTGCTCAAAGGATTCAAAATTTGCCAATTTACAAAAACCAAAAAAAAAGTCAAATTAAATGGTTGCTTTTATTAAATATATTAATTTTCACTCAGCTGAGTTGCCTTCAAAAGTGATTAAAAATTTGAACCAAAAATTTGAAAATCTTACATTTTTACATTCAGGTTCTGAATTTACAGTATTCATTAAATTTAATGATATAAATCTAGCAATAATATGGTTTATAACCATCAATCAATTATATCATCTAAAACAATACAGTGTGTAATCAGTACGTTTGATATTATAAAACTAGTGGTAATAGGGGGTGGAATCTCCAAGATCTTATGGTAATGATTAGCCTGCTCATTTGTGGTCAATCAGTCTAATCTCACAACATATATTTCTTATTTTTAATAAATAGCAGCCCATTTTAAAGAATTCTCACTAATTTTGGAGAGGCAGTTTTTACTTATATATTCTATAGTCTTGAAAAAGCCCAAGGTACTTTCCCCTTGCTTTTTCCCCTAACAAAATTAATTGCTTCCTTTTTTAACATCCAACTAGGTCACATTGTTTTCCTGCCTCCTTCTCTGTCAAAGGCAAAGCCAACTGTGACGGATCCAGGCCTAACCAGTCCATCCTGCCATTATTCTGCCCTTGACTCTTATTGCTGTTACCTTCCGAGGCAAATTTTTGAGGAGCTTTGCCTCCAGGGAGGCAATATTATCGGATAACACTTTATTGTCATCCCGCCAACAAGCCATGATTTCAACGCTTTTTTCCTCTTGTGCTCTCAACGCCTCAATTTCACAATTTGCAATCACTATTACTTGTTGCAAGATTTCATCCCATCCTATCAACAAGTTCCAAGCATCCCAAGCATAAATTTGGTTCCCTTGGGCGGGAGTCCCTTCATTTGCAAAGTAATCAGAATACAGCTCTTTGAACGCAGCCTTTACCTCTACTAAAGATTTGGCAGGAACAGTCTTAGTGACCTCCAGGCTGGTCCAAGCTTCTTCCAATGTACTTGTAGGAGCCTCCTTTCTTGCTGCAGCAGTTTCCACACAAAGGACCCCAAACTTGGCTCTCTCAAATTTTAACAAAGAAGGCATGATAATTGAAAAATAGGTGAGGGGAAAGCATCAAAACCAACCATGTGAATATATTTTATTAATGTTTAACTGTTTTTGCTTATATACCATTTGGGGCATACACAGCTGAAACCCTCTCTGGTTCCTGAATCAATCAATGATTTGTGTCATGTGGCCTATTACATTCAAGTCATCCAACATAGATCTTTACCTAAAAGATCACCAACAATTCTCAACTTATGAGAATTAACCTACAATGTGAAGGAGTCACCTGACGCCATTCATCTCAATGTACCAATTTGGCATGGAGCTTGACTAGCTCCCAGCGCCAAAACCCTGTGGATTGCACATCCCAAACTCAGCTATCAGTGTTCCAACTGGGAATCAGCTGATCAAACCTGAATTCCTAGGCATTCTTGCCTTTATTTGGTTATCTTTGCATTTAATGGTTTTTCGCCTTAAAACCCATTAAAATGCTTCAAAACTCAAACCAGGTGCCACCGTGTTGCCCAACAATTTCCCCAGGCGACGCCTGAGAAAATTTGATAGTAGCACCTTGGCGCTTCTTGAATCCATTAGGCAGTACAGCGGTGCTTCTAACCCAATAAATTTGCTGACACAGCGCTTTTAACCCTAATTCTGGGGGTTTTCCCATGGTTAACTCTTACCAAACTTTTTGACAAAGTCAAGGCCATTTTAATATAATTAAATTCTCATTAATTATATCCTGTATTTATTAATTAATCTTCCTGATTAACTAACCCATTTTGAGATGCCTAGTCTCCAAGATTGATTCAGCCAATCTTGCCTCCATTCTTTTAGTTAGCCTAACCTAACTAAACATCCTTATTCTGTTCTTTTATTAAGCATAGATATCCAGTCTCTAGGAACCTTTCCCTCAAGAATTCCAAACAAACCTATCTATATGTAATAAACAGCAAAAACAGAACATCTTTATATTTGGAGCATTTATTTGGCTAAATTCTCAGCAGTGACTGTAGTACAGTCACATCAACATTATGAGATTTCAAGGTTAACAGCACTTAATTCTAGCCATTGGCTCAAAAAGATATTGATATCCTCTTTGCTTATATTAAAAAATAACTTTTAAGTTTGAAGAGTAATATGTGACCTTTAAAGAGCTCAGGTATTGGACATAAATAATTGAGATGAAACTAGAAACGTTGTTATTAAGATAAGCAAAATTACTTTGGTTATAATTGAGATCTTTTAGCCTACTTCTTGCTAATATCTGCAATAAACAGCTTGACTTTATGTCTTCCTCACAAAGATTGCTTCAAGTGAAAATAAGTCTGATTTCCCTTAAATTTATGGATTGATTTCTCATAAGAAGCTTTAAACCAAAATCATTTTATACAGTTATTTTGATATTAATCTTTATATTAAAAATTCTTATAAGGTAGAAGTAAGGCTGCTTGTTGGCAGTGATTAAAACCATAAGAATGGTTTAAGCCTTGCTTTTTGATGAAAAGAATACCATTTTAAGTAAGAGTCCAAGGTCACTGTCACTAAAAACAGTAAATGATGTCACCACCAAGAGGGTGTCCTTTTTATATGACATTGTATACTGCTGCAATGATGTTCTGGCTACTATCATGGAGAGGGTGAAGCCAGTCTTTGACACAACGTACAAGCCTTACGTGAGTGATAAAAAGGGCAAGATGACAAAAAGCAATCACAATAAAATCAAACAGTAAAAAGGCAGAAGCTGTTGAAAAATGTTGCTACATTTTGCAGCCAAGTGCCTATGTCCTGTGTTGTGGCTGATCCTGTATATTCTGTGCCTGCCTCCAAAAATCCCAAATACCACGTTATCCCCAATGACATCTGGAAGAACTTTAAAAACTCATGGAGGAGATGCCAGAATACAAGAAGACCACAGCAATTATTGGTATTTTGGCAAAATCTGCTCATAGGCTCTGCAAAACCTACCTGAAAACAGGTTTTTTCTCCTTTTGGAGAAATCCAAGTGCAAACCAATCCTATTGGTTAAGGAAAATCTGTGGGCCATCCAACAGTGGATTAATTTGAACTGCCATCTTTAACTGGAAAATATTCAGTCAATGATTGAGTCCACATTTGGGATTGAGGCTTCAGTTTCCACTTGCTATTGTGTAGTGAAGATTTTGAGAT
This sequence comes from Entomophthora muscae, assembly GCA_014839935.2. NCBI lineage: Eukaryota > Fungi > Entomophthoromycota > Entomophthoromycetes > Entomophthorales > Entomophthoraceae > Entomophthora > Entomophthora muscae. The sequence goes on from QTSX02004292.1 coordinate 76,561, forward strand.
TCTCATGAAATAAAACTCAGGGTTTCTCTGTACAATCGAAACAGCCCAGGCAACATCATCTACCACCAAAAATCAGTCAAGACATTCACTGCTCTCAAGGAGAAGGGGACTGATAAATTCTACTACATTGATGAGTCCTCATTTGTGTCCTCTATGAGAAACAAGTATGACTACATCCCCAAAGGCAAAAAGTACAGCATGTACCAATGTACAGCTGTGTTTTCTATTGTGTACTATATGGTAGCTCTTCTTGGTCCCCTTGGCATTGAGCTCTATCAAATGATCAAGGGCTCCCACTTTAGTGGGATTTTTTTGGGAATTTCCCTAATTGGTTTGGGGGCACCCCTAATTCACTAGTTCAGGTTTCAATAATATTATTGTATTGGATAATGTTGGGCTCCACAAGGTGGAAGGAATTCTAAATAAGTTCTCAACAATTGAGTCTGGCATAGAAATTGGCTCCCAGCAATTGGCTACAGTGCCTTTATGCCTGTTATTTCTCTCCTTCTATTCCCTATTCCTCAATCCAATTGTGGAGGTCTTTGGGTGGCTCAAGCAAGTCTTCAAGAAGGGGACATCATCTTGGCCTGATGATTTTTTTAGTTTGCTGCAGGTTGGTGTCCATACCCTCCCAGCTGAGACTGTGGCTAAATTATATGGCCACACTGATTTTTTCTCCCTGTATGCCTCTCCAAGAAGACAATCCATTAAAGGCATAGCAATTCCAAATATTCATTTTGTACTTTAGTTTTTAATATTTGTTTTTTATTTAGTTTAATTTGTATTGGTGTTATTTCTGTGATTCTGCTTGTATACTGACAGGTATAGTAAAATTAACAAAGCATATCAAATCCAAATGAATGAATTAATATAAATGTAAAATATTTATTTTTATATATTTATTTGTTTCACATAAATTATTAAGATTGGTTTATAATTTAAAATCAGGCATATATAAGAGATTAATTTTTTATTTGAGTTGATAAGATTTATTGGGGATGTGATTGGTGAAATTCCAAGACTTGTCTTTGAAATAAACTAGAAATTTATATTGACAAAGTGTATGTTGTCATGATTCCTGTACTTTATAGCTTGAATATAGAGCACTGTGATACAATTGGCCAAGATGATTTTTTCTGGTGGAGATGACATTCCATAGGTGGCAGCAAGAATAACTGTGTCCTGAATAATGTGCTCTATTGAGCTTTACCAAAATAAAATACTTTTTTATCTAGTAAATGTCAAATTTTGTCCATGATCAGCAAAATTCCAGTCTTTTTGGAGCACCAGGAGGCCCCAAAGTCTCCAAGGACACCCACAATGCAGTGCAGCACAGAAGACAAACTGTAGATAAGGTAAGTTACTTTTTCTTTAAAAAGCTTTTAGGATACACAATATTGTGTACTCTGTCAGGAAACAGAAATGGACTTATTCTTGTCCTTTCTTTATTTTGAGTAAGTTGTGAAGCAAAATGTTGTTGACAAAGTCCCAAACAAGGAAAACAAATAGCTTGCAGAATTTGGGGGCAGAACATAATAGCCAAGGCGCATCTTTGGGGCCGCAGTCAAAGCCGCAACCCACCATTCAATATCATCTGATTTTTTGGAGATCTGCAAGTTGTTTTGGGTTGATAGGGTAATCTTTATTTGCTTTTTTTAGCATTTTGGAAAGGGCAGCTGGCGTCAGAACTAGCTGACACTCAATATGGGAATGTAGTTGCTTTAAAAGCTCTCAGTCACATGTGGTTTTAAGAATTGTCATTGTATGTCTTCATGTTCATCTATAAATAAAAAAAATTAGTGTAATTTTTTATTTAATATTTTACTTTTAATTTCTTCTATATCTTTACCTGTTCCCCCCTTAACAGGGGCTGCTTCACAGGTCTTCTCACTTGCAGGTTGCTGGTCTTCTTCTGCTGGTTTCTGTTTTCATTTTTAGTTGCTCAAACATCTCTGGATTCTTTGACCATGCCTCTGTGGTTGCAAACCCCTGTGGCTTGAACTGCAGGTTGGCAAGAACATCTTTCTGTACAGTAGTTTTAAAAGCTATGGCAACAAGCAAAAATAAACCAGATTTAAACAAAAAAACTCAGATGTAAACAAAATTAAAAATAAATAAATCTATTGTAAATTGATATAAATATATTCCTTTTAATTTTGTTTACATTTGAGTTTTTTGTTTAAATCCAAAGTATTTTTGCTTGTTACCATAGCTTTTAAAACTACTGTACATTTATGAGCCTGGTTGTAAGTTTGTCTGTTGTATTTGGTGTCTTTCTCTTCACAGCCTTCATCATAAGTTTGCTCATTTTGGCACCTTCTAACACCACCTCCTTGAGCTTGTCCTTCACTTTTAATTGACCTCCATGATCTTGGACACTGCTGTGTCCAGCTCTTTGATCATCACCTCCAATTCTGAAATAATTTCCTTGTGATTATTCAAACCCCTTTTATACCAATAAAAATATCCCAATAAAATATCTCTATTATTTTTCATCTCTCAGAGATTTAATAAAGATATCAATGAATCTAATTATGAAAACTCTTTTAACTCAAGTCATAATGTTCAATTGATATTAATATTCTGTATTGTTTGTTTATACCAACCCATTCTAGGTATTATGAATGACATGTTTTGTCCAAGTATAACATAATTTTCTATTAAATCAGTATACTAATTATGATACAGAGTACAAATTTATTAAAAAATATAACCACTTTCAATGGTTATATGTAGACACTACATTTCAGAGTGTATATGTGGTGAGATGGATCTTTTTAATTTTATTTATTTCTATTATATATTTAATGTTTTTGTAGCACTATAATAAAGTGAATTTAAAAACCACAAGTTCTACAGACCAGCCAATCAGAATGGATGTTAGTTTTTGCTGCCTTTGTGCTTGGCTCAGACAAGACACATCTCTGTTATTTCAACCAGTTTAACTTAGTAAATTAAACCTGTTGAAAAAACTGCCTTTGTTTGCCAATTAGCACACCAGCTTTTGGTCAATCTAGCACCCAAACACTGACTTCTCTTGTGCTAGATTGACCACAAGTTTGTGTGCCAATTGGCAAACAAAGACAGTTTATTCAACAGGCTTAATTTAATAAGTTAAACTGGGTACAATATCTGAAGAGTTTCCTGTCTGAGCCAAGCACAAATGCAGAAAAAACTAACACCCATTCCAATTGGCTGGTCTGTAGCACTTGTAGTTTTTTAAAGGCACTTTATTGTAGCGCTACAAAACATTAAATTTATAATAGAAATAAATATCATTAATAGATATTAAAGCAGCTAAATTTTTCTTGTGGTATGATTAAATCAAAGTGTTTTTAGTTAAATGTAAAATATATTTTATCATAAAAAATACATACTAGGTAAAACAATATAAATATAAAATTAAAAAATTGTTTGGGGGACAAGGTTTATTGGAAAAATGTGAGAGTGGATGGGGGAAACTAGTTGGCAGGCTGGGTTGAGGGGGGATAACATGATTGGCTAGGGGTTGGGTTCTAGTTGACTGGGATGATTGGATGGGGGCTGTGGCAGCTGGAGGACCTAGGGGTGCATGATTGCCTTGAGCAGCTTGGAAGAATTGATGCCACATGACATCATACTCACACTCGGGGATAACAGTGATTGGCTTGTATGCCAGGAATTTGCAAGGTGGCAGATGTGGGTCCTTTAATGATTGGCTGCTGCTGTGAGCGTTCAAGGCCATCTTTGTGAATGTAACAGCAACTTTCTGACAGGGGGAAAGCACAGTGTGGTCATTGGCTGCACTAATCACCTGGCTGAAGGTTTTTGGGGTTGCTATCTTGGATGGTGTCCCCATTTCAAAGAACAACACATCTCCCAGGTGTAGATTGGTATGGCTAGCAGGGAGAATTGAGATGTTGTGGCTGTCTGTTTGGATTTTATTGGAGGCCAATTCAGTGCACTCTGTTTGGTAGCTTAGAAATATTTTATATTTTGAATTAACCAAGCTCCAGGTGGAGAGAAGATTGGAAATAAGTTTTCTGTACCAGTACCCATTGGTGTAACTAGACGTGGTTTGATAAAATACAGCCCCTTTTGTGAAAGCTGCTAGAAATCCACCAATGTCAATCCCCTCCAATTCATTTTTTATCATCAAGTGTGTTATTTTTCTCTAATATGCCATAGTCTTGGACTTTTAATGACAATTTATAGTAGGATATAAATATGATATTATCTAAAATTGAGGACAGGCAGCAGGTGATTTTGGCACTAATCACAGGGATGTAGGGCAAATCAGAGCCACTATCCAGCTCATCAGCTGGCCATTTGGGCCATTATTTTTCTTGTTATGCCTAAGCACTGGACTGATTATTTTATAACTTAATTACATTATTCATATTCAAATTATTCAGAAAGATTAAAATACAATCAATTTCAAATCTTTAATTGATCTTGGGCTGAGATATTTTTTAAAAAAATAACTATCAATTTTAGAATTTAAAATTGCACCTTATAATATTGCTGGAAGTATCTTAAGTGCTACTACATACTACAAGCTAAAAATATTTATGATGAGTTGCATGGGAGAGTAATAGCAGCCCCAAAGCTATAAATGCTATTACCCCATCTTTGGCTCATCATAAATATTCTTAGTTTTTTTTCAAAAAAGGTTGTTGTTTTTGAAAGACTGATAACTCTATTTAAAATACACCCTCTAGTAAGCTGCCCTACTTCATGAACATGCCCTAATGCACCACTAACATCTTCTGATATTTTTGTTTCTCTGGTATCATCACGTGATTTCAAATGATAAGTTATCTCAGAATATTCTGAGAAACTTTCAAATGTTAAAGGTGAAGTATACAACTTCCCATCTTTCATCAAATATGAAAGATTAATGCGCAGATTTTTAACTTCAAGCTCTCTCCTTATAGGCCTAACTTTTCTCTCATAAATATAAAAGAATGACTTTTGAGAAATTTTTGAGCCTGATAGAGCTGATTTATATAATTATTTTCTTTTTTCTTCTTGCTCAAAAATATTTTTAATATCATTTATATTCTTAATATAAAGCTGATTTTCTTTCTCTTTCAATGTTTTTGATATTACACCAAAGTGACCATCAACAATACTTTTCCCATGACATTCTACAAATCTATTTATTTAATAGACCCTTTAATGTATTGTGGTGCCTCTTTAAATAGATAATATAAGAATTCATAGGATCTAAAATGGTTTCCATTATTGGTCCATACTTTGATATTATTTATTTTTTAAACTTATCTGATTTAAGAAGACTTATTAGACATTCACCTGAAAACAAAGAATCATGAGACAATATTTGAGATAAAAAATCATGGTATTCATATTTAACTTTATTGTTTTCTTTAAATACCAATGTAAACCCCAATAAAGAAATAGGTCTTTTGGAATAAAAACAGTTATTGGTTTCAATTAGACCACCACCAACTTTTAAATTATCCATAAAATCTATGACTATAATACATGATTCATTATCTAATTCATTCATATCTTTCTTATATTCCCTATTTTGATGAGCATAAAAGTCTTGGTGCTGATTAATAGCTTTTAAGTCACTGTTTATAGATTCTGGCAATAATAAGTTTTTACTTTCACATTCTTCTTTTCCTTTTTCTAAGGATGATTTTAAGTTACAAATATTGCACATGTCAGTTTGTTTTTTACTTTTTATTATATTTTTTGGTATTAATTTATAATAAGTTGAAAGTTATATTGAAACTTCATTTTTTCTTTTCATATTTTCATATATTTCTTTTTTATTTTTAATAGAGAATATTTTATAGTTTAATATTCATTAATTTCTTTTTCAATGTCTTTATAATTTTTTCTGGTGCTTTTTTGTAAACTGGCTTGTTTCAAAAGAATTTTCCAGTAGTTTTTTAATTATTTTTTTGATTATTTCTTTTTTTATTGAATAGTTATTATCTTTTTGGCTTTTTTTGTTTAAGTTTAAATTTTTATTTTTATTTATTTTTCTTGAGTATTCAAACTCACTTTTGGTTATATTAAATCCCATATCAGTGTCAAGGGTCTGGATGTACAAGTATTCTGGCTATTGCCATCACACCTAACATCCGGTCATTGCCCAATTTGGTGCCTTTCCAATATACCATTTGACATACCAGAAATGGCAATAAACCAATATCACATGACTGTCCAGGTATCCAATGACTTGAAACCATCCAGCACATGACCAGCCCCTGGGTTTGGTCCAACTAATATCCCTGCCACAGCTAAATCTATATAAGTCTAAAGTATCATCCAATAAAATATACTTCTTCTTCTTCTCCTACTTTTATATTTGAAGCTTCCCCAAAAGGCACTCCTTATCACTGGTAGCACTACGGTTTTTGACCACACTGATGAAAGAGAAAATGTTTGAACAGAACCTGCCCACCTTTGCCCACGTACTCAACCAGGCCACATCTCAGGAGACCTGGAAAATGTCCTTCCGCGCCCACAACATTGACAAAGATATTCCTAGTGGATCACCGTATTTGAAGGTCTGGTCATGCCTAAAGCATGCGCCAAGATAATTCAATACAGTTGCTCTCTTCAACCACAAACAAATGCACAACCACCTATCACAGGTGAAGTTGCCAACACCAAATACATTGGTATTGACAAGTTCTTTTGTAAAAACAAAGAAAATATCATCAACTGGCTAGACCACACAGCCACTAAACTCTGTGCCAGCCACATCCCTCATGAGAAATGGGTCCAGGAAGCCAGCAAGGGCCTATACAAGACTGCAGCTAACTAGTTTACCACCTGGGTTGGCTCATAAACTGACGACCAGCTTGACAACTGGGAAGAGTTCAAAGCCAACATCATCCACAATTTCTGCTTCACTAAATCTCTTCAGGATATTGCAATACAGCTCAGTGATCTTCCCCAAAAGACCACTATTGCAGCCTACGCCAACAAATTTGAACAAATACATTGCAAAATTTTAAAACCCAGCACAAGCTGACAACGTACACACCAGAGCATCATTCATCAACAGAATGAAACCCTCTGTTGCTGCCCTCATCCGCCCAGAAGCAAATACCTCCATGCCTGCGCTCATTGCTGAAGCCAAGCACGCTGAAAAACGCGCCAACATGGAATATGCTGCACGCAACGGCAATTTCTCCTCAAACAACAATGGCAGAGAAAACTCCAATGGCAACAAACACCAAAATGCCAACCATAACAACAGCAACTCCAATTGCAACAAATGGCAATCACAGCCAAAGCGCAAACCACTCCTGTCCCAAGAAAGAGGACACTGCCAAAGTTAACAACATTGAAGTAGCAACCCACTATGAATCTGACCCCACATTCTCTGACCTCAAAGGTCTCAAAACAGAGGAACAGGGAAAAGAGGAGGAGGAATAGGCTTAAGTGCCCCTGTCTCCCCCCAAACTGACAAGAAGAAGTACCAAGGCACAAACTTTGCTGCTTGCATCCCATGTGTCCTGTAATCCCCTATTTTTATGAACATAAAAATTAAAGATTGCTCACAACTTCTTGTCTACCCATGCACTTACAAATCACATATACACAAAATTTTATTTGACTCTGGTGCACAACACATTATGGTTAGCAAACCCTTTGTAACCAAATACAAGATACCAGTTGTCAAATGCAACTTCAAGTACACTGGAATGGCAGATAAATCAAAGGTTCTAATTGAAGGCAAAACAACTCCCTTAAGAATTGACCTCTAAGGCATACAAACGTCCATCAAAGGAATTGTTATGAACAACATAAACTACAAAATTGTAGCAGGCATGGACTGGTTCACCCAAGTGAATCCCAGCATATGTTGAAAAACAAAAACAATGACAATAAAACACAATGAAGTCAATTTCAAAATTCTCAAAGAACCCAACAACCTGATTCTAAGAGATACAGTATTTTTCCAAGTCATAAATCAAGATGAGTCTGAACATCTAACCAAAGACAGTACCCTCCACATAATGAGGTACTCCAAATTTAATAATATACAAACACAAAAAATCCAATGCTCAGAACTCGCGGCACTCCTAAATGAATACACTCATGTATTTAAGGAAGAACTCACAGAGTTACCCCCAAACAAGAGGTCAAACATGGCATTGACTTATGCAAATCCATTCCCAAACCTGCACCCCTCTACAGACTCTCCCCCATAGAGACCCAAACACTTAAAGCCCACATCAAGGACAACCTAGCTAAAGGATTCATTTGCCCGTCTGAATCCCTGGGGGGGCAGCAGTTTTCTTTGTAAAGAAAAAAGAAGGATCTCTTTGCTTAGTTACTGACTACAAAGCACTAAACGCAAGTACAGTAAAGAATAAATACCCACTTCCCCTCATTGAAGATCTATTTGCAAGGCTCTCCAGAGCAAAAAATTTCTCAAAAATTGACCTCACATCTGGTTACAACCAAGTTGAACTCAAAGAAAAAGACATACCAAAGACTGTGTTCCGCACGCAATTTGGGTTTTTTGAATGTAAAGTAATGAACTTTGAGATGACCAACGCTCCCGTAACGTTTGTTTCCTTGATGAACCAAGCGCTAAATGGCCTCTCAAACACATTATGTTACCTTGAAAACATCATCATATTTTCAAAAACAAAAGAGGAACACCTCACACATGTCTGCAAGACACTCAATCAACTTGCAAAGCACAAAATATACACTAAGCCTAGTAAGTGCCAATTTATGGAAAAGGAACTCTTGTTCTTGGGCCACATTGTCTCTGACGGTAGCATCAAAGCAGACTCAGATAAAATAAAAGCCATAAATAACATACAACGCCCCACCTCTATGAAACAAGTTAGATGCTTTCTTGGTATGGTAGCTTACCTAAGGAAATACATCATAGACTTCAGAAAGCTCACTGACCCATCAATGACCTAACCAAAGGTAATGCCAAAAAGAAATTCATCTGGACTCAAGAATGTGACAAAATTTCCAGCTATTAAAACAAGCTTTGATTGAAGTGTTGTAACTATGCTATTTTAGCAGAGTTACAAGGGGAAAAATATTTAGAGGATAGATAATAAACTTTATTGTGAGATAGTTCTTATATAGCTATTGTGAATCAATGGATAGCAGGAATATGATTGGTGATCACACGGCTGGATGCAAGAGGGGGTGGCTTGATCCTGCTAATGATTCAAGCGCCAAATCAAGGTATCCACTGTGAGGGATCATCATTTGTTCATGTTGATTGATTTGGTAATCTGAGTTGACTTCCTGGTCTGGCTTCAAGTGACCAGGTAATTGGATTGCGGGTCACAAACCCGCTTGGTTGGAACCTTGCTGGCTGGTTGAGCCTGCGGTTTTGACACCCCCCAGCTGAAAGTTGGCCTCCTCAGGAGGCAGGTTGTCAGGGAGGTTGTCAGGAGCCCAGGCGCCATATTAAACCAGTTGTTGTTTGGTGGAAGGCAGGGCAGTTTCTTGTTGTTTCTGTCTTGCTTTACAAGTTTGTAGACAGTTGTGGTGTAATGTCTTGTCTTGCTTGTGTTTCCCAAGGCCTTGCACAAGCTAAGTGTTATTGTCATTTACCTTTAGGATTATTGCTGGCCCTACTTTTTTGGGTTGTAGATTGCTTTTGTCAACATTCATGACCCAGACTTTGTCCCCAACTTCATGTCTCTGGCAGATGGGTACAAAGGTTTTTTGTAGGTGTTCCTTTTCTTTGGCTGCTTGTTTGCTGTTGGCCTCTATTACTTGAGGATCAGAGAAAGGGGGATTTGACTTGGGATTTCCAGTTTGGGTCCTGTCAATGCTTGAATGATATTAGGCTGTGTGCTGTATACCAGTTCAAACGGGCTTTTCCCTGTGGATCTGTTCACTTGGGTTTGGCACACAAGTAATGCAGTTGGTAGCTGCTTATACCAGTCTTCAGGTCTCCTGGCGGTGAGTTTGGATAGGGCTTGCACAAGGCTACCATTAAGCCGCTCTAAGCGTCCATTGGCCTGTGGATGGTATGGAGTTGTGACGGTGTGTTTGACCCCATTTTTGGCAAGGTACATGTTGGTGTTTTTGGAGGTCAATTCTTTGCTCCCATTGGTTATCAGGAGTTCTGACTTTAAAAACTTACTGATTATTTCTTTGCCAATGAATTGTTGGACGTCATTACTGGTGTGTGTTTTCACCACTTGGTCTACTGGCCACCTTGTTGCAAAATCAATGGCTGTGATGATGTATTTTTGTTGTTTGATTTCCTGGCATGGGGCCCACAATGTCCAGAGCCCATACCTTGAACGGTAGTTGGGTTTGAATGGGGAGTACAGATTTAGGCAGGGTTTTGCTTCTGGCAAACTTTTTGCAGACCTTGCACTGTTCTAGCACTTCCTGGACATTGCGGTATAAGATTGGCCACCAGGCGTTATGTTTTATGAATTCATATAGATTTTGGCTCTTAGTATGTCCAAGATCTCTGTGGTAGCAAATAATGGTATTGACTTGTTGATGTGTGGGAATGTAGGGAATGGTTGTGCCATCCAACATCTTTCTGTGAAGAGTTCTGTATACGTCAGCAAAGAGGTGTTCATTCTTGATGACTGTTTCTTTGGTGATATTGGTTGTGCCTGTGGGGATCCTTTGTCTTTTGTACAGAGCACTAGGAGAGGCCAGTCTGGGTCAAGCTCATTTTCATCCCTACAAGCGCAGACATACAGGCGGGACAGGGCGTCTGCCATGGCAAGTTTGGCCCCAGGCTTATATTGGATGAGCATGTTAACCCTTTCTAGGATTCCCATCCACCATGCTTGGTGACGTGACAAGTTTGCCTGTGTCTTGAAATAGATGAGCAACTTATGATTGGTTAGTGCTGTGAATTCTTCCTGCCATTCCAGGTAACAGTGCCATTTGACTAGGCAGTGTACAATGGCCAGTAGTTCTTTGTCGTGGATAGGATATCAACACTTGCCATCTGTCAGCTTGTGCAACTTGTAGGCTATGGGCAGGAAATCACTGTCACTATTCTTAATTCACAGTACTCCCCCAATGGATGCATCTGAAGCGTTGGTTTCCATCTGATATTCTCTGTCTCATTTGGGGTATTGTAAGATGGGCGCTGTCATGAGCTTTTCCTTGAGACGTCTGAAACAGAGGTCACATTGAGGGTCCATACAAACTTGTACTTGACATCTGTTATGACAGACAAGGGGGCGGTCAAGACGCCACAGTTGGGTATTAAACGTTGTACATAGGCCACCATTCCCAAGAAAGTGTGTAGTTCTGACTTGTCCTTGGGAGGTGGCATTTTGCAGATGGCTTGTATCTTCTGACTGCCAGGTTTGATGCCGTCCTTTGAGACTATGTGTCCCAAGAAGGGTAGTTGCTCCCAGAAGAACAGGCATTTAGAGGGCTTGGCCAGCAGTTTGTGTCATGCCAGGGTTGCAAAGACTTCCTCCAGGTCCTTGTGATGCTGTTCCACCAAGGGGCTGTAGACAATGATATTGTCCAGGTACACAAGGGCGTGTTTGCCTATGTGTGGCGCAAACACTCTGTTCATGAAGGTTACAAAGGTGGACAGGACATTGGTCATGCCAAAGTTGAGTACCACACATTTGTAGGAGCCATACTTAGTGCGGAAGGCTGTCTTGGGAATATCTTCCTCCTTGATGCGGATCTGGTTGTAGCCTGCAGTTAGATCAAACTTGGAGAAGACAGTGGCTCCTCTCAAGGCGTCAAAGAGATCATCAATCAGTGGCAATGGGTAAAAATTATTAATGGTGGCTTTGCTCAAGGCGCAGTAGTCTGTGACCAGGCGTAAGATACCGTCCTTTTTAGCCACAAAGAATACAGCGGCCCCAAAGGGAGACTGTGAGGGGCAGATAAGTCCTTTTTCCAGTGCTTCCTTGAGATAGGCGCATAGGGTGTTGTCCTTGTTTGGGGTTAGTCAATAGATGGGACGTGCCTTGGGTACGGCCACCTTGAGTTGGATAGAGTGTTGGATGTGTTTCTCAGGGGGTAGCCCAGGTAATGCCTCCTTAAAGATTTCTGGGTGACGGGCCACAATGTTGCAATCTTGTGGTGTGGAGGTGTCCTGGTGGTCCTTGAAGTGTATGATTTCATACTGACAGGAGTCCCAGTCAATAGCTTTCAGGTTTTCCTTCTCATCCAAAGTCTCTGTGATGCGTACAAAGATGTGGTCTTGTAGGAGTTGGTCTGCAGAGTCTGGGTAGATTTGGTGGTTGACACCTTTGCGCTTGATGGTCAGCACTGAGGTTGCCCAGTCCATGTGAGGGTTGTTTCTCTGCAACCATTCTAGTCCCAGTACAATGTCAAACTTAGGGAAGTCAATGATGGGACCTTGGATGGTGAAGTGGAGGTTCTCAAGCATGACAGAGAAGGGGGCAGTTTCCTTTGTCACAGCAATGTGATGTTCATCAGCCAGGACCACATTTTTAATCCGCAAAGGATTAGTGGCCAGCTTGAATTTGTTCACAAAGCTGCTGTTGACTAAAGTTCAATTTGCGCCCAAGTCCAATAGTGCTGAGCCTGTGTAACTGCAAAAGCAGAAAGGGTAAGACATCAATTTATTGGGATGTCTGGCAATGATGTACAGTACCGGGTCTTCCAAGGGCACTTGGATCATTGGTCCACGTCCTCGGGTCAGTATTCATTGTTGGGCGAGTCAGGAGTTGCGTGGGGAGAGCTTGGCTTGCTTAGTGCTCTCCCCGGGATTTTCCCTTATCTTGATTTCCTTGGGTGGTGGTGACACAGAAATGGGTATGATTTGATTGGCCGTTATTCCCATTCCCATTCCCATTTGAACCCGTGGGTTTGTGGTTGTTTTTGTTGCCGTTACCTCCAGGAGGTGGTTGCAAGGAGCGCTCACTTGAATGTGAGTCCTTGGATCTCTCTTGTTTCCCAGTCTGTTCCTTGTGCAGAGCGTTGGAGGTTTGTTCTGCTTTTTCTGCTTCACAGTACAGGCTTTATAGGTTGGTAACTTGGTCCAGGTTCACATTTCTCATCACATGTGACTTGAGAGCATTGTAGTACATGAGGTGTGTTGCTGGGGTGTCAAATGCCATGTTGGATGGGGCGGGGAGACAGAGTTCCTTGTAGGTGCGGGTGAGTTCTTTCACAGTGCCTGTCTGGGTCAGGTTCTTTACTTGGCGTATGATCATGAGCGCTGTATCCTTGAGCACAAACCTTGCCAAGAAGTCCTGTTTGAAGGTATCCCAGTTCTTGTCCATGTGCTCTTTGTGCCATTTGTCACACCAGGTGTCAGTGCCATGGTCAGACAAATGGAAATCTCCACAATCCAAAACCGCTGTGGGCACTTGATCTGATCCAACTTGCTTTGGGCGGACTGAATCCATGCAGCAGCATTGTTGTTGTTGGCCCCCGCAAAGGGTTCCAAGGCGGTGCTTCAAAGTCTTTGTGCAACATAGGCGGGCATGGTGGTCTTGTCAGCTGGTTGTGGCGTTGATGAGGGTGCCTGAAAGAACCCTAGGGCAAACAGGGCGTTGAAGGTGGGTAGCAGGATCACCGTGTTTTGGTAGAGAACAAAACCATCAGGTATCTTGGTACCAGGAGTATACGGCGTCCAGTCGGGCAGGAGTCCAGACATAATTCTGTTGAGGATTTGTTGACTGCAGTGTGTGCGGGCAACAGGCAGAATTTTTCATGTTAAGGTAGGATGGAGAGCCTACTTGTGCTATCAATGTTGTAACTGTGCTGTTTTAGCAGAGTTACAAGGGGAAAAATATTTAGGGGATAGATAATAAACTTTATTGTGAGATAGTGATTATATAGCTATTGTGAATCAATGGATAGCAGGAACATGATTGGTGATCACACGGCTGGATGGAAGAGGGGGTGGCTTGATCCTGCTAATAAGTCAAGCGCCAAATTGAGGTATCCACTGTGAGGGATCATCATTTGTTCATGTTGATTGATTTGGTAATCCAAGTTGACTTCCTGGTCTGGCTTCAAGTGACTGGGTAATCAGATTGCGGGTCACAAACCCGCTTGGTTGGAACTTTGCTGGCGGGTTGAGCCTGAGGCTTCAACAGAAGCATCAATCTTGCAATACCCTAATAACAATGGGTGCTACAAGCTTGATTCAGACGCTAGTGACACCGCCATTGGCGTAGTCCTATGCATCTGCCAGCCAGGGCAGAAAGACTTCCTGCCAGTATGTTACAAAATCAGAAAACTAACAAAAACTGAGCAGAGATACCCAATACATGATAAAAAATTGCTAGCAATATACCACACATGCAAGAAGTGGAGATGTTACCTCAAAGGACACTTAAACGTCCAAGTGCTAACTGACCACAAATCCTTAATCTATTTCAAAACTCAGAACGCATTTGCGCGGTGCCAAGCCAAATGAATGTCCTTGCTGGAACAGCTTAACCTGGACATCCAATACAAAAAAGGGGCAGAGCTGGTCACAGCCAATGCTCTCTCTAGGCTATGCCAGCCAAGAGAGGATCACCTTGACCACCTGGACCCTGACTGGCCCAGCCTATACAACACTGAGTACAAGACAAAGGAAAAGGACCCCTCCACACATCAACTAACCCACAATATGCTAGTAAGGAATGAAAAACATTTCCACATATAAAATGGCATAGTATACCAAATCATCAAGGGTAAACACATTTCATACATCCCACTTGCACAAAGAGTCAACACTATACTAAGACACCATTGCCTGCTAGGACACACAAAGGCTAACAACCTATATCTCACACTGAAAAAGATAGTATGGTGGCCTAACCTGAAGCAAGATATAATTAATGTTCTAAAAAAGTGTACAGTATGTGAAAAATACACCAGCACCAAGGCACCACAGCCAACAGTTAACCCAGTACCTGACCCTGAACCATTTAAGGTTTGGGGACTGGATGTAGTGGGACCCTTCCCAGAAACCAAAACAAAACAATGTTTTCTAATTGTAGCCATTGACTTTGCCACATGTTGGCCCATCTGCTGGGCAACAAAAGATCACAAGGCAGAAACAATAAATCAATTCATCAATAAAGCAATCATAGCAGACTACGGCACTCCAGACTACATCATAACAGATGGAGCAAAAGAGCTAACAGGCCATGTAGTAAACAACAATCTAAAAACAAAAACATCAAACACTCCACAACCTCGCCCTACAGGCCAAAGGCCAACGGCAGAGTTGAACGCCTTAACAGCAGCCTTATCAAAACCCTGGATAATAATGGATGGCAAAGCCAAAGACACATGGCCGCTATACATGAAACATTCATTACTAGTATCCTGGGTTTGTACCAATCAAGGGACAGGCTACTCACCGTTTGAACTAACATACAGGTACAAGCCAGAAATAGTCACCTGCAATAACCAGTCATATGTAAAGATCCCCCCGGGGAAACCTCCCACAGTAGAACAGAGACCAGCTCTACAAAACATACGCCTCAAAGCCAAACTGGCTGAAATAAAGAGACTCAAAACTCAAAAGGTAACCTCAACAGAGAACCCACTCCCCATCAACTCCCCTGTCTGGGTCCTAGCCGGGAACAGAAAGAAACTAGACTCAGTACACAGGGGACCAGGAAGAATCATCAGATACCAACCAGACAGGAACACTTACCTGGTTAAGTTCCAGGGTGTCAAAGAACCCATTACCAAAAAGTACCACAGATCTTGCCTCCGCTCTAGCAAAGGAGAACACAAAACTCAGTTGGTACCCACTAGTAAACAACTCTAGGAACATCAGGCAGCAGCTGTCAAGACAAAGCCCTTTTCTGATGTACCCGAGTAACCCCTTACGGGAGGGGTGTGTTGAGGGTCTGGATGTACAAGTATTCCGGCTATTGCCATCACACCTAACATCCAGTCATTGCCCAATTTGGTGCCTTTCCAATATATCATTTGACATACCAGAAATGGCAACAAACCAATATCACATGACTGTCCAGGTATCCAAAAACTTGAACCCATCCAGCACATGACCAGCCCCTGGGTTTGGTCCAACTAATATCCCTGCCACAGCCAAAACTATATAAGTCTAAAGTATCATCCAATAAAATATACTTCTTCTCCTCCTACTTTTATATTTGAAGGTTCCCCAAAAGGTGTTCCTTATCATCAGTAAGCTCTTTTAAAGAGTAACTGGAAGTAACCAGAGATCTCAAGGCTGGGAGATGCTTTTGAGAAGCAGATTTCAGAAGATCCTTTAAGTTGTCAATTGTCCCATTTAGTTTCTGATTTTGGATTAAAGGAATGAACTCTGTTTTTCCAAACTCAGTTTGAGTGAGGAAGTGATTGATGAAGGAATTAAGGTTGCCTCCAGAAACAAAGAGGAATGCTTTCTTTAGCATAGCAATTCTTTCTCTTTTTGTTGATGCTCCCAGTGAGGAAAATGGCTTCATGGCAGAAGTAAAGTTAACAGATTCCATAATATTGGACTTTTGATTGCTGATAAAAAGATGATTTGTAGATATGCCTTGAAAAATAGTGCTGGTTGCAGGAATTATATCTTTTTGTGAAGATGGTTTGAAGTAAATCTTAGGTGATGCTTTAGCTCTTATATACCAAGCCTTATGACACCATTCTGAAAGAAATGGTATGATAGCTTTTATTATAGTTTGAACTTGAATTTATCTTTTCAGAATCAATTAAATACCCAGTTTTCATGCACAAGTGATATATGTGTATCAGCTAAGCATCAAATTACACCATATCCTCTTTGTAATTTATGCAAATCAATTAAAATGATGTATTCACTTAATTATAACTGTTTCAAACTTTTTTAAAATGATAAAATATTAAAGAATTGTATCCAAAAATGCTTAATTTGAGGTTTGTAGTTCACTTGAACCCCAAAATTCATCTAAACAGCAAATAAATTAACGTCCTAACTTCAAACTACTATAAAATCCTAAATAATTAAGCTTTTTGAATAAAATAAAATGCGGAAATAATGCTCTTGATCTTGTCTTTAATTTTTTTAAATAAAAAGCATCTATTAATTAATGAAAAAATAATTTTTTATGCTTTAAGCAATCTATTTTATTTCATTATCAAAATAATATAATAAAATCTGACATATGCTCTTTTAAATTGCTTTTGCTTTAATATTCAATATTGTATATATATTAATATTTTAACATCAATGAAAAGATATGATTCTTAGCTTCATTTTGATAGTTTACAGTGTGAAAAAATATTAACTTTTTGTTGAGTTATTACTGTTTTAAATATAAACATTTGTAATTTGATTTTTTCAAACTTGAACTGTGTTATGCTGCGACTTGGGCAGCATGTGTATTAGAAAATGGCCTGCTCCCTAAAACAATGACCCATTTGGTCAGAACCAGAACACTAACAACAAGCCTGTGCATCCAGAGCTGCACAATGTGTGGCAGGCAATGAATATGCCCTTGAGCCCAAGTAAGCAACAGACCTCAGTCAATTGGAGGTATTGGTCCTGCTGGAGGAGGTTGAGCATGATAAGATAGGGTTCTTTGATCTGATATTCAATCTACTTCTTTGGCTTTTTGGTCAGCTTTGCGGCACCTCTCTTCAAGAGGGCTCAGAATTTATGTCTAGCCACTGCCTCAGTGAATTGAAGACAGGTGGAAACTTTGGCAAAATTTATGCCACTTTTCTTGAGGCTCACAATCTCCTCTATGATTTCATTGGTTATGATGTGACGTTTTTGGGGGCCTTTGGGAATAAGAGGACCCTGATTAGGCAGGGCAAGGTTTAAGTTGCCTGAATCCTTGGGCAATGATTGAATAGGGATGGAGGAGCCACAGTTGCACAGTCTCCAAAATGTGGCACATGCTTGGTTTGGGCCTGGTTTTGGGGATGACCATACTGGGTATCATAAAAGCTACACATGGATGGGCCTGGTGACACATACAATTTACTCTCCTCACAACTTGCATTGAATTGGGTATGGACAGGCACTGTGGCAGTTGTGCTCTCTTGATCAGCAGCCTGAGCTTGGAGTAGCTCCTGGTACTGCTTCTTGACAATTTCAAAGTTAGCTACACTAGTGAAACTTATTTTAAAGAAAAGGCAATTAAAATTATATTAAAAACAGAAAAGCAAATTATTTCCAGAGAATTAATTTTATTGAAGTTCGTGCTCCTTTTTGAGACATTTTCTCAGACATAAGTGCTCAAATTTAGAAGCATGTACATTGAAAATAATGATGTGGTTCCCTGAATAGATCTTGATAAATTCACTAATGAAATTCACTTTTTCTATAAGAATTCTCAAAAATGACCAAGATTGTCAAAAAAAGTTGTTTTTTGTTTGAAAATATCACTTTTGTGACTGAACCCTATTTTTTCTCTGTTGTATCATTTTTATTACACAATCAGTATCACAATTAATGTAGATTGCTTCAGGATGTGACTGGTTTGTGTTTGTTTTGAATATAGTCCATTTGTTTGCTGTCCCATTTTCAGGTTCTAGTAATTGACTTTTTATTTTGTTGTGTGGTTGGTTATTTTTGTAATCTGGACCTAGATAAATAGAAGTTTTATTGAATAAATTGACTTTGAACTGGTTTCAGTTGAAGTTTGTTGTGTGACTGAATCCATGTATCCTATACTGGATAATTTATGTTTATCTAAGCAAGTTTGAAAACTACTATAAATGACATAAATTTAGATAATGTAGACACTCCAAACTAAGACTTTTTATATGTAAGTAAAGGTAGCAGGATAAGGCTTTATTAGTTTGACTCTAAATGACAAAACAAGTTGCCTAATTTTTGAGATACCATGATATAAATAAATATATAATTTTTAACTGTTTATGATTCATTTTATTTTTTAGCAATTTGAAATCCCTAACACACAAATTTCATCTTGAAATTAATTGAGATAATGTTTTTCAAGATGCTGTTTTTGAGATGTTTTAGCCTATCTAGCAAAGAGAAAACTTGTAAAGTAAAACGGTTTTTAAGCATGAGCTACAAATGTATAGATTTATTTTTATAAGTATGAGGTTGTAAATTTTGTCATGTGATAAAATGGTAAAATTCATTTAGTATGTAAAAATACAGTCTTATTTATAGTTTTTCACAAATAAATTCGTATTTTAAAACGAGCAAAGTACCAAAAATCTTACCACTTGTATGGAAGTTTATTAATTTATTTAACATTTTAAAGTGCTGTAAAGTGTGGATGTGATAGATTAGTTAGCTTGATTTGGGCTCTGCAGACAGGTCGACCCCCGTTTAAGCATTATATTATGTTATTCAGCCTCTAGAGCAGCTAAGCTCATGCAGATATAACTAAGTCATTAAAATTACCAGAAACATCCTGGACTCTCGGATTTAAAGGAAATTATTACTTGAACTTTTAGCGGCTTGATTTTAATATAGTCATAATACTTGTTAAAATAACCCTAATCTCTTAAGATTTTGAAAAGCAATCACTAATAAGACACCTTAAATAGTCATAAGATTCAGATTATGATTTACATATAGTTGTTAATATACATATTAACAAATATTGATTGGTTTAAATAAATTGGACTTAAACTCGGAGTCATTGATCATTTTATGATCATAATTTCACCACCCACAATGGATTAGCTACCCTATAATGAGCTCATAAAGCCAAGTATAAATACACAGTTTAAAATCAAGTTATTAAGAGTAATCATTTGTCATATGCTTCCTCGGTCAAGTTATTCCGACATTGCACTTAGAATCAGTCAGATCTATTATGAATCGTCATTTTAATTTCATTTTAGTGTTTCCCACCTTCAGAGTTGAAAGCACAAGATGATTACATTAAAATCGGAATTTATTTACTCTTTGGTTTGAGATAATCATTGATCTATAAAATCGTCATTGCAGACGCAGAAGTTTTGGTATATAAGTGCCTTCTTGCCGATAGACATCTGACATGTCTTCGTCCAGCGAGCCCCTTTTGTCTGTCTGGCACCAGAGTCCGCAAGCCGTATTGCCAAGAAAATCTGCTGGTTCAGCTGCCATCGTCCTGGTTGCTTCCACACTCCTGTGCAACAGTGGTGTATTTGGTTAATCACTCCATCGTTGAAAAAGCCAGTAGTTCAGCTTTACCTTCATTGACTTAAAACATTCAATCTCCCTTTTCTTTAGCACACTCTAAAGTCATTATCATCCGATCCATGATAGTATGCGCCACATGCTCTCACAGATACCCCATCATCATCGTATCAGTGCCCCACAGACTTCACACTTCCTAGATCGTCGCTCGATTGAAGCTTGCATTCGCTTCCCCTTTCCTCTCCAATGTCAGTATCACTAATCCATGATAGTATGTAGTGCAAGTTTCTCTCACCCCCTTCATTGTTGTAATGGTGATTTACAAATATCAGATATTCAGAGAATATTCAGCCTACAGGAGAACAGGTACAGTCAAGCCATCAATAACATTAACACCAGCCAGGCGGAACTCAAGGCAACAACAGTTAAAGAGACTAAAATTAGAATTAAAAACAAGTTACAGAAGGAAGAGATGATTTATTATCAGGAGCCAGGCACAATTTAAAGCTCATTGATAAGTGTTATCTTTTATCAGATATTGGAGCTGATAACAGAATCACTACGACATCGTCATCTCAGTGCCCCTTAAACTTTGCATCCTTGGATCATCGCCATCTTGAAAGCAGGTGTCTGTTGCCACTAACCAATTTTCTGTAATCAAACCCAATTGGCACATGTGAATAAGGAAGTCAATAAAAGAACTTGGCCATTTAAATAGATGCCAATATTCTTTTTCAGAGCACCTAAAAAGGAATATTAGGTAAACTTTATTGCTAACTTCTTATAGAGCAGATTATGTCTAGAACCAAGGATACCTGCTGTTAACCCAATTTGATTTTCTTTTGCCTCACTCCAGGATTATCCTTGTCAATATAGTTTGGTTGGTAGTTTTTCTAGGAGCTTTTTTCTACCTTCAAAATAAAAAAAAATTGAGCTTCAAAATTTAATTCCTCAGTCTTATATCCTTATTATTATTCACTTAAATACATTGTTTCTATTGGAGTTAAGATAGATGGTAAATTGGTTACAATTTGAGCTTCAAGTAATCTGCTTTGTTACTTTGATAGTTAGTCACAAAACAATTTGCATGGATTTATGTTGTAACTTTAGAGGCAAGTCACAATTGTGACTACTAAAGTTCATAACCTGTCCTTAAAGCCGCAATACAAGCTAGCATGCATTTATTTGTGACTAATTATACTTCTATAAGCTAAGCTAGCTATCTTTTTGTGTAGGATAATTTTTCATGTATTTAAATAAAAAGAGACAATTTTTTCAATATAGTTTATGACTATAAACTATATGATGTAAGATAGTAATAATTGAAGAACTGTTAACAAATTCAAGGTTAAAAACAAGATTCTAACCTATGAGAATACTCCAATTTACATTATGTGGGTCATTATTTTTTGTTGTGCCTAGGCACCCAATTAAAATTTTATAACTTGATCACATTATTTTATCCTTAACTTATTCAAAATATGCAAAAGCTGATCAAAACCTTGATTTTTAATCAATCTTTGAATTATGTGGAAAAATTATTAGAGTTTATTAGTCTATTAGCTTAAAGTCACAACTCTTGATATTGCTGAAAATATCTTAAGTAAATCATACAGACTAAAACTAACTATGAGAAGTTTTATGGGAGAATAATAGGAGTTCATAACTATAAATTCTATTATTCTATCTTTGGCTCATTATTATATCTTTAGCTTGTTTTAAAAAAGTTTTTTTTGAAAAAAAATCTACTTAAAATAAGCCCTCTAGTGATCTGCCCTACTTTATAAACTTGCACA
Source organism: Entomophthora muscae (assembly GCA_014839935.2). Taxonomy (NCBI): domain Eukaryota; kingdom Fungi; phylum Entomophthoromycota; class Entomophthoromycetes; order Entomophthorales; family Entomophthoraceae; genus Entomophthora; species Entomophthora muscae. The sequence goes on from QTSX02004292.1 coordinate 98,353, forward strand.
TATACATCACTAGAATATTCTTATCTTTTTTTCTCTAGTATCATCATATGATTTCAAATGATAAGTTATCAAAAAATATTATGAGCCCCATTTAAATGTTAATGTGAGGAGTAGAACTTCTAATCTTTTATGAAAATTAAAAGATTGATGTACAGATGTTTAACTTTAAGCCCTCTTTATATAAATTTTGTTGTTAATTCAAATTCAATAGGGTTTTATTGGCCTAGTGAATAATAGTTTGCAGATTGGTTCATGAAAAAGCCTTTGTTTTGCTTTTGACCTGTAGAGTTTTCTTTGCCCAAATATGAATGACATCAATACTGTAAATTCAGAGCCTAAAGGTAAAAATACGGGATTACCAAATTCTTTTGCATGAACTCACCAACTTAATGGAGTAATTTTCATCCCAGAACAACTTACTTTTGATATGAAATGATGAAAAATATTTCAGTAAGTTGATGAGTTCACACAAAAAAAATTGGCAATCCTGCATTTTTACCTTTAGGTTCTGAATCTACAGTAACTAACCATTTCATACCCTTATCAGTCTCTTGCCACTTGGAGTATCTCCACTAAGGCTATTAGGATTAAACTTTTGGGTATAAAATGGAATGTTCTTTTATCTAATAGAATAAGTTCAGTATTTGCTCATTAATTTTAGCATCAAATCTTTAGCGCTCATCTTCTATTTTCTAAGAAGATCATCTTATTCATATAAAGATCAAACAAGCTTAAAGTCAGAACCTCAAGTCTTTCATATTTAAGACTTTTTCCTGAGTTTTTTATTCTTTTAAATAATAAAGTACAGTTTGGCACATCCAGATACTGCTGGTATCAAGAATATGAGCTTTGAATGAATTAAGAGCTTTCAAAGACTAAATGCCTGCCATGATTTACATAAACATCATGCAGTTCCTCACAATTCTATATATAATCTGTATTATTTATCAAAATAGTATCATCCCCTATTTAATTTCTCATTATTCTATATTTTATACTATCAGGAATATAGAATCAATCATATCATGCCAATACATAATCTGTAGTAGCACAAAGAACATAATTAGATGGTTACTCTGCAATGTTTTAACTACTTTGGTCAACTTTGTACAAATTTACCCATAAAAAAATTATTATTCTCACAGCTCTGGTTATTGCTTTCTGGAATGAATCATTGTTTCTATATATTTTTCTAATTCCTGACATCTCTGAAGCTTAGATGCCTGCACCTGAACCACATCAATTCTAGCATTAAACCACCTTAGCTGTTATTGCAACTGAACTAATTATATTCCAGTATTTGGGTTAGAAAAGACAATAGTCTAGAAAAGGGAAATAAAAAAAATTAGAAATAACATGATCTTTATTAAGAATAATGGGGACCCATTTATCAAGGTAATAAGCTATTAGGCCACTAAGGGGGTTGAATGATCCTGCTATGGTTGAGGGTGAAAATAAATTTAAGGGTATTTGGCTGGAATTGGCTTTGCTCCTTATTGGGAAGTATGCCCTGCATTTCAAAATCCAAGGAGAGATGTGAAATGTTGTTGGATAAATTATGAGGCAGCTTATTGAGTGCCTCCTGTGTATCTTAAGATGTTTTGTCAGGCAAGGTAGCAAACTTGGTTACACCACCAGCTAGCAAGGGAAAGACGAGGATCTGCTTCCAAAAGTTGTATTTTTGATGGATTCTGAATATTGTCTTTATAGATAGCATCTTTTGTATGATATTTTTAAGGGCATCTGTAAGTGATTTTTACTAAAAAAATCTATTTAAATATTCCATTTTGATTTTGATTTCTATGCTGTTTTTTATAGCATTTTTTGGATGCTGTACTAGAAATCCCTATATAAAAATTAGCTATTTAATGACCTTTAGGCCTTTTAATTCTGATCTTTTAAGCCAGGACCTTGTTTCGAAAAGGTCTTTAAATGGCATCTTTTGAGATAATGTAAGCTCCTATTGCTCATATAGAGCCAAAAAATTGGGTTAGACTGCTTTAAAGCGATTAAAAGTGCTAGAGTACACTTTAATTATCCAAGTGTCTAGTAATTTATGCATCCATTTGGATGGGGTGCTGAGCTCTTACTGGCTGGGTAAATTGATTGATGATGAAGTGGAAACTTGGAGAGAATTGTTTTACGATATTGATGTCACAGCAGCGCTTCAATCTAGCCTTTTGGTGGACAGGTTTTATCCTTTTAAATTCGTAGCCAGGCTTAGTATCCCGTGCGCTGGGGACAAATTTCGGCTTCAGCCTTCATATTTTTTAATTTAATGTCCACTTGCACGGGTGGATGCGCTTTCTTGGACTGTGAGATATTGGAGTTATGTGTTGATTGGTATGTTGATGGCTTCCTTAGCATGGAATGGTCCTGTATAGCTTTGGCAACGAGGTAGATATCAGTATTTCTAGTTGTTGCTTGGCATCATGCGGTGATTGGTTAGATGGGATATTAACAGAGTGATCTTGAAAGCAATTGTAGGAATATAGACTTAAGTATAAAGGGGATTTGGGATCTTAGATTGAGTTTGGCTGGGCGGAATCTTATGTTGCTATGAAATCTAAGTACTTAGATAGGCTCACATCTTAATATAAATTTTAATTGAAACTTGGTTATTTGAATGCTATTATTAAAACATGGAGCTCTGGCTAGGAATGCACGGTTGACGAGGATAAAGCATAATACCACATAACAGCTCACTACACCAAAAGCAGCTGAAAAAAGGGGGTGGCTTAGGAATAAAGAGGATCGGCTGAAACAGCAGATCTTATCTGCAAGGGTACTTGAGATGATGGTAACTTTGAAATCGCCATGTTCAAGTTGATCCAGCTTCTGTTCTTGGTAGGGTTCTTCGCCATGGGCCTGGGAGGTCAGATGGTGACTGTGAACCCTTACCACTCAACCCAGGACTACGATACCAGCTACAAGGAGTACCCTGCCCACCAAGATCTGAAGCACTATGACTACTACGCCGTGAAACTGATTGATGTTGCTGGTATTCCCGAGGTGGAGAAATATCTTGGTGTCAAGTATGTCCAGCGCATTGCCCAATTGGAAGAATGGTTCCTGTTTCATACCCCCAAGTCCGAGCCGGGCCCCTCCCGCGTGCTGGAAAAGTTCCACCAAATACCTCTCCAGAACTCACCCCTTAGCCAGCGGCTGCAACACTTGGTTCTCGATGTCGAGTACCAGAAGCCAAGAGTTTTTGGGCATGGGGAGCTGTAATCACTTGGCTTTTTAAGGTTAAATAAATATGCTCAATGTGAGCCTGGATCTATTTAAGCACCTTTCATCTTATGACTCTAGGTAAAAGCTTACTTGACCTCCTAGTAATCTTCATTTGCAATCTATTGACCAAATAAAATGTTTGACGGAACAGCAGGATGCAGCAGATGTGGTGAAATTGACTCCCTGGTAGTCAACTATGAAGTAAAGTGAGAATTCGGTTTTTTGTCTGATTGACTCCTGGAAGTTGTCACTTTTTTAATTAATGGTACTTGATGTATGAAGACTTGCAATATAAAAATAAATATATACAGCTATAGTATACTAAAGTTAATCCCAGAGAGCCAAAAAATGCAGTAAAAACATGATTAAATAATATTAAGGTGAAATAAGTTATTATTTCTCAGTTTACTATGTAAAAAACACTCTTTACCATGAATTATTTTTTATTACCATAAAAGTTAAAATTCTAATGAAACAAAAAGAAAAATAATATAATATAAACACTAAAAAACATAAAGAAATTTTGCATTTATTTGCCATATGTTATACAGGCACAACCAAGAATATCTTATGTTTTACTAGTGAATTAGCAGAAATTAAGACACTCCACCCACTTTTAACTTAAAAATATTCATCTGAAATTTACCTGGTATACCTAAAAAGATTTGTACCATCTAAGAATATCTAAAGATATAAAAATTAAAGCTAATAATTAAAAAGACAGTAAAAGATATAGAAGCAAACCAAGTAAGTTGTCTTCTTCAGGGTATTTACCCCTATTCATTTCAGCCCCTTCCAGGAGGGCAGTTGCAATCAGCATAATCTACTGCTTAAACTCAGAGACCCTACACTTGTCCTTGGTTTCATCCTGGATGGCCTTGGTGGATAAGGCAGACTTGGTGGCCAGCTCAGTGGGGGAACACAATCTGCAAAATGCCAGAGTTTGGAGATAGTTCTCTCCTGCTCATGCTGAAGGAGGAAAAAGAACCTATTGAACTTCAGGTGGAGCCCAAAGTTAGCCTTAAGATGCTTATGGTAAGCCTCAAGTGCCAAAGTGGTCTTCAGCTCACCAATCACCGCAGCCTGGTACACATTCCAGCTGGCCTTGGCTCAGGCCTTGGCTTGCCTCTGAGTGACAACCTTCCCAAACCACTGGGGCTTGAATTGCTCAAGGAGAGGCTTGAACTCTGGATGCTTTACTATGTAGGGATCCTTGGAGAGAATCTTGAACCCCTGTGCAGTGTGCTCTGGCTTTAAAAATCCAGGGCACTGAATTATGTCTACAACTTTTTGCAGGTGTCTGAAGTGTCCCTCCAGCTCAACTTACTAAGCTTGGCATGGGCCTGCACATTGCAAGCAACTGCTTGGAAAAAGTGGAAGTGACACCCTTGCAGCTCCCTGCTAAACAGCTGCTCAAATTCATTGAACTGAGCAGTCTTGAAGTCCATAATGCACATGGCAGACCCAAGAGCTCTCTGCCTTGCCTTTCCCTCCAAGTCCAGGGTGGCCTGGTCTTTGTCAGCGGCAGGAGGGTTTTGCTGGTGTGAGGGTCTTTTTGGCATTGTTGTCAGGAAGGAGGAAAAGTGCTTGGTGAGGGATTGAGAACACATATGTGTAAATGGACTTGGTGGCCCCAGGGAGAAAGAAGAAAGCAAGTGAAATCACCTGGATGTCAATCTGGGCATGAATCATCCGGAGCTGCTTGAACATCCGGGGGCAAGTGGCAAAGGTATCATCAACTAGCCAGGTTGAAGCCCTTTTCAACTTCATCAGGTTCTGCTGAGTTGAGTAGCAGATTATGCGGTCTTTGGTGGTGGGCCCATTGTCATGGAGGAGGAAGCGCTCCCCACTTGAAAGCTGCTTGAGCTTGTGGGTGAGCGTAAGCTCCAAGAGGATGTCCAAAGCCTTGGGGGGAGGGGGATTGGCGGTAATACACTTATTGCTTATGAACTTAACCAACTGCTCTTGAGTTGGCACCAACTTGAGATTTCTGGGGTTTAAATGCTGCAGGGCTTTTATAGCCATATCAGATGCCCAGAGGTGAGAGGATGTTAGGAACACCTGGACAAGGTACCACTTTAACATCCAGATTATAAGATGATTGGTGGGCTCACAAGAGTGCTCTTCCTTCTCTACAGTTACTTGCTCTCAGCCCTTGATGTTTAGCCAGGCCTGCAAGTCTTATCCTCACAGAAAAAGTGCTTTCTCTTGGTGGCGCAATTTTGATTATTACAGTTAAAAATATAATTGTCAGCAACATAGCCAGGGCTGCCCTTTACGGACATAATTGGGAAGTACTGGGGGAAGCGCTTGGGGACTTTAAGCTCTCTGTCCACATTACAGATATTGTGAATGGCCAGTGGCCTTGAACTTCTTTTTGTATTACTCTGGCTTCTCCTGATAGTCAGAAGAATGGAGGGGGAAAGAGACACTGGAGAGGAGATATGAGGTTCCTTGAGGCCTTTTTAGAGGCCTTCATCTCCTTATCAGAAGGAGAAATTGACTCATTTTCAGCCCTTTTCTTCTTAGTACAGCATTTTAATGGGCTCTGAATCAGCCTCAGACTCATAAAAAGAGTGATTGGTAAGACCATTGTCATTTTTATTAGGTGTTAAGTGGAAGGGGATGATGAGGGTGGAGAGAGGACGGAAAAGATGGATCCTTGGCCTTGCTGGCCTTCTTGGTACACTTGGCGGTGGTGGTAGGGGCCTCAGATCCAGATAAGGAGGAGTGCTGGGTCTTTCTGTTGGTTTTAGATGATCTTGATTTTAAAAGTTTATTATTTTAAATAAAATAATATGAAAGATATAAAAACACAATGAGGTAAAGCAACGCAAAATATAAGTAAAAAGTATATATAGAAAGTCTTGCTTAGCAAGAAAAAACATAACATGGTAAAAGAAAGTAAAGTACAAAAAAAGTATACTTAAAGGGTAAAAACATAGAGAATATATGATATTTGATGAAGCCTCAAAGATTTTAGGTTAAGCATAGCATCATAGGGCTAAACTAATGAAAAAATTTTAAAAAAATAAAATGGATAAAAATTTTATAGAGAGTAGTGGGAGGGTAATAAATTATATCTGCAAAAAAATAAGTTATTATCTGGGGATTTTTATTAGGGGTCAGCCACCCAAAAAATAGTAAAGTATCAAGTTTGGCACTATCAACTATCTGAAAACCCCCAATTCTCACCTTCAAGTAAAAATGAAGCTGAATTCTCACTTTCTACTTTCTGGAGTCAAGCAAAAAAATCAAAATTACTATGTTTTTATCATATAAAACTTGCTTAATTTAAAAGCAGTTTCAAAAGTTAACCCAAAAGCAGGGCTGTTTCATATGCCCAAAAAATTAAAAAAAAGCATAAGTTAAAAAAGTAAATGAATGTAAATATGTTTATTAGCTGTAAGAGTATACAGGGGGAGCTGGGAGTAGGTTATTTAACGTATTGTGTGTTAACACATTAAGAACTCTCTGCACTAGTTGCCCTGTTAAGGTGTCAACTTGGTGGGGGTTGACTAGCACCCATAGTATGACATTTATTATTTAGGATAAATCTGAGCCTTTGATTTTTTAAATGTAAAATCAATTATGTGGCAAGTGGATAGTGTCAAACAGGGGGAGTCAACTTTCTTATTTTTTATAAATTAAATATGAAATCTATTAATAAATTGGGCTTAATTTATGTGGCATCAATTGATCTAGCAATCCATAATAGACATAATGTAAAACAAGGGGGTGCTTGATCAATATATATACCACCAAATCCAGTATAATGGCACTTGAAAACCTACTTTACAACTGAGAATACTAATAATAAATATAAAATAACAAAATTTATATAATCACAGATGTGTTTTTATTAATAAAATTAGTTTTGGCTTAAAAAGTCTCAACTTGGCCACTTTTACTTTTAGAGAGTTGATCACCAGTAGTTTTAATCTCTAATAGTAAAATTATTTATAATTTACCTCTTAAATTGTTCTTTGGACTAACAGAGTTATTAACAGAGTTGACTGTCAGTGTTTTTAATTTTGGTTTTTGGGGGTTCACCCCTGACTTACTAATTAAAAATAGCTTAGGTCTCTTAAGCAAAGTTAATTATTGATTTACATACCTGTTAATCAACAATCTGTTGACTACCAGGGAGTCAATTTCATCACAGTTATCACTTGCAGAATGGGGGTTCAATCTATTGATTATGGGGGTGAGGAACATGGAATTTATGTTTCTTTATGGCTTTTGGGGCAGCACAAGTGCTTGTTTCCAGGTAGTGAGGTACTCTTGGACACTTTCAGTTTTCTTGATGCTTAGAAGTGAAGTTCTTAAAACAATAGGCAAAAATGTTTCACTATAGAAGGACTTAGATAATTAGCTGAAAGTGGCCCATGAGACCTTGGGTTTATGACAGGCCCAAGTGATAAACAAGGAAGTGACAAGCCCAGTGAGGCGTCCTGACTCTGTGGCAAACTACATGGGTGCAGGTACTTGGCAAATACAGAGGCAGTATTCTGCAGAGTTCAATCAAACTACTATGTTGGTGCCTTTCACACTACCTGTGGAGGGTTACAGCTGAAAGTTCAGCATTTTTGGGGAATTATGTTACTGGGGCAGAGTGACACTGGTGTTGTGTTGTTCCATACAGAGTCAATTATGAGCTCTGGTTAATAAAAGTTGGTCTTGGTATATAACATAAACTTCCAGGATCTCCCCATCAAATATTTGTAGATGGGTTTCTTGGTTAGTTGTAGTCATATGGCCAACACTTCATCTTTTCTTGGGAGGATTTTCTTAAAAGTAGGCTATAACTCAAACCTAATTCTGCTACTGCTTTCATGGCCCATACCAGATTTTGGCTGGACTCTCACAGGGGAGCAGCCAGGCCTGAAAGGCCATGTAAACAATTGGTGCAATCCTGACTATATAATTCACAGCAGTAGCTAGGGGCGCCAACTTCCAGTATGGGGCACAACCTTATTGACCAGCCCCAATATTGTGATGTAGATGAACCCCAACTTACTGAAGTCTTGGGCAGGAGGTGCGCTGGGCAAGGGGGGAGTGGAGGGGATCTCTTTCATGATAGTCAGAATTAGGTCTCTATAATGACCAGGAGGAAGATCCAGGTGGTGAGGGTTGAAGAATTCCAAGTCAATGGTACAAGGTGGCGTGACCAGGTGAACAGGAGATGTCACAGTAAGTTCCATAATGCCAGGGATTATTTGGCCAAGTAGGAAAGCTCAAAAAGTTGGGAAACCTTTAACAAAATTGACTGATTTAACAGACTTGAATCAAACAGTTAATTGAAAATGGGTTATGGCTGCTCCAGTTTGCCAGTTGAATCTGATCCCTTTCTGTAAGCTGATGTTGATAAATTGACATAATTTGTGTGTCACCCAGTATGATCTTGTTTATTAGCATGGTCATCAGAAGTTGGTCATCCAAGGGCTCTTTGCAATCTGGACTAGATACTCACTTTACAATGAAGAATGAATAGGAGCCAAGTATCCAGGTGGTATTGCTTGGTCAAATTTTGATATATATTGAATAAGTTTCACTGCTTCAACTCTTAAGAGTTGAGTCATCCCAAAATTTTACTCAATAAAAATCAATTATACTCCAATCTAACTTTATTTCTAAATGCATCCTGTAGTTGGCTTGCCGCATTAAATTCCCTACAATTTAATTCTTAGCTGAATCATTACAGGAAGATGGGGCCCCGCTGTTGGCACTTTGTTGTTGCCTCCACCCAATGTTAATCTAATGCCTTCAAATTTAGGAGTTTTACCCACAGTATCTGAAGCTGATATATTTGTAACATCTCAATGTCCCAAATTCTATGCTGAAGACACCTTGATTCTCTCCCAGGCAATTTATCCTGGACTATTTTGGTTAGGATTAATCATTCTTCTTAATCCTAGTGTATCTTTTGGAAATTTCACAAAACGGTATCTGAAGCTTTTTTGGTGGTTAATCATCAACTCTATGTGGATCTTGGTAGTGATTCCTCACCATATAGAGACTGCTTCTTATCATCTGACAATTTTTGTCACAAGAGAAGAGCCAGAAGGAAAAGGATAGGTGTGGGTGCATTTTGTAGTGGATTTGCAAATAGATGTAAACATAATGATTATATTGGTACAAAAATAGATAATTCCTGCAAGAAAATAATGGTTTCTGAACATAAAGCTGTTTATTTTAAATTTCAACAGTGAGGAAAGCTTCTCATCCTCACTACTTATACTTACTGAGGAATATTTAGTCTTTTGTACCACCAGAGGCCTGGTGGCATCATTCTCGGTGATACTTAGGGAATGGTTTGTAAATTGAGCACTGGGACCTGGGGAGAAAAGGGCATTGGCTGTTTTTTCATGGTCATGGGTTTGGCTGCAGCATGCTGATGTTTCAACTGAATCAATTAGAGCTTGGTATTTGATTAGGGAAGACAATAGTTCAATAGAAAGAACAATAATGAATAGAATAAGATGTACTTTATTGTAGAATATTGTGACTAATATACCATATGGGGAAAGCCACCAGGCCACAGGGGGTGGCACAGTGACAGGTTCTATGTAAGGTTTGAAGCCAAGGAATAACTTGTTCAGGGATCAGCAAAGTTGAATTGGCAGCGCTCCTAATTAGGAGAAAGTGCTTGCAAGTCAATATTGTCATCAGATTGATTCATGCTATTAGATATGTCCTGGGGCAACTCATTGAGCGCCCCCTGTGTATTGTAAGATACATTAGCAGGCAAGAAGGGAAACTTGGTTGTAACACCCCCTTGCCCCCTGATCATTGTCAGACACTTGGATTGGAGTCTGAAAAAGATCTGAGAAAGTCCGCACAAACAACTTTTATGTGGGGATGGTACAGCAGGGGCGCAAGCAATCATGGTGGAGAATTTTGGTGTTTCCTTGATCATATTCAAGTTGGTAGGTATAGTTATCATAGACCACAGCTATTTTGAAGGGTCCCAAGTGATTGAGTTCTAATTTGGCTGAACTAGGATTGAGGGCATATACAGGGTCACCTACAGTGTATCTTACCTCAAGGTGTTTTGTACCCCCCTCAATTTTCTTGTGTTCAATGTCTTGGGCTTTGATGCGCCACTGACTCAGGGAGAGGGTAGTCAACAGGGGAGGTTTCCCAGGAACCGCAAATTGTAGTTTCCCTTGTTCTACCCCCATCAAAATGTCAGGGGTTCCAAAGGCTAAGGTGCTGGGGCTGACCCCAGTGCCTCTGTTAATTATTTCTTGTAAGATAAGTAGGGCAGTGGGCAGGTGTTCAGTCCACGCGGCATTGGGGTGCTCCTGTGAAGCTTGGCAATCAGTTGGACTAAAGAGCCATTTAATTGCTCTACACGTCCATTGGCTTGGGGACAGTAGGGAGTTTTGACCACTTGTTAGAGGGCATTATTGGTGCAATATTTCTTCATGATGTGCCCTACAAGCTTGGGACCGCCATCTGTTATAAGACGTTTGGGCTGCCCAAAGCAGGCCACAATTTCCTTGCCAATGAAACAAGTGATGGTGGTGGCGGTATGGTTGGTGGTTGTCCATGCTACTGGCTGACAAGTGAAATTTTCAATGGCTGTAATGATGTACTTTTTGCCTAGTCTGTCTTTGGGGAGGGGTCCAACAACTTCAAGGGCCCACTGCTCAAAGTGCTCCATGTCTTTAGTAGGTAGGACATACTGGGAAGGTGCAGGTTTAGACGTGTTTTTTTTTGCAAAGCACACATGTTTTGAGGTCCAATATGTCTTGGCGCATACGGGGCCATCAAAACTTAGGTTTCATGATTTTGAAGAGGTTACATCCTCTGATATGACCCAAGGTGAAGTGGTAGTATAGTATGGTATCCCCTTGCCGTGTGGTGGGAATATAAGGTGTCTTCTCATCTGTCTCTGCCTGGTGGCAGACGTTACAAGCGTCAGTGGTAAACTGACTCTTGTTGTCCTTCAGCTTGGAAATAGTCACTTAATTAAGACCTTTGTAATGGGTGGCCTCAGGACGTAGATAAAGCATTGGCCAGTCTGGGTCTGGGTCTGGGTCATTGTCTCCTGTGATGGACTTTACGTAAAGTCTGGAGATGGTGCTGGTTGTGAAAAGTTTCTTCCCAGGCTTGTATTTGATGTACAACTGATAGGGAGACAGGCGCTCAACCCAGCCTGCTTGAAGTTGTGTTAATTCCAACTGTGTATTGAAGTACTGAAGCAACTTGTGATCTGTCAGGACGCAGGGTGAAAAGGTGGCACACTCCAGGTAACAGCATCATTTCTCAACATAGTGCATAATTGCTGCTAACTCCTTGTCATGTATAGGGTAGTGTTGCTCCAAGTTGTTGAGCTACCTGGATTTGTAAGCCATGGGGAGGAAGATGCCCTTGTCAGTTTTTACCCTTAGCACACACCCTTTGGCTCTGCCAGAGGCATCAGTCTCGAGTTTATACTGAAGGTTTCAATTGTAGGAATTGCAATAAAGATGCAGTTGTAAGTCTCTGTTTTAATGCCTCAAAGGCTTTATCTCTGGCAGGTTTCCATTGGAAGTGTTGTTTTGTGTTTAGAAGCTCAGTGAGGGGTGCAATTAGTTCTCTGAAGTTGGGGATGAATTTTTGCATGCAGGCAACCATGCCCAAGAAGGTACACACCTGACCTACATCAGTAGGGATGGCATGCTTTGTGATTGCCTTGATTTTGGCAGGTTCAGGCTTTATTCCTTGGGCAGAGATGGTGTGCCCAAGGAACAAGAGCTCTGACCTGAGGAATTTGCATTTGGAAGGATTGGCCTTTAGCTAATTTTAAAAAAGGTGTTGAGGACATCACAAAGGTGTTGGAGATGTTTAGTTTGATCTTGAATGAAGACAATAATGTTGTCAAGGTACATCACAACACATTTTCTAATCAAAACTTCAAATGCTTTGTTCATAAACATGGCAAAGGTGGAGGGAGTGTTGGTCATTCCAAAGTTCATGAACAACACCCAAACAACTTGTTATTGTAACTGTTCTGTTTCAGCAAAGTTACAAGGGGAAAAATATTTAGAAACTAGATAATAATCTTTATTGAGAAATAGTGGTTATATAGTCATTATGAATCAAGAATAACAGGAACATGTGTCATGAATGACATTTCAATACTTGTATTGAAAGCCCAAGAGTTGAACCCTGGTTCCCAGAAGGCGGATAAAACCCTCCAGACCAGACCAGGACCCGCCAATCCGTTAAGACACAGGCTCAAATTGGTAAATTACTCTGCAATCTGCTGGCCTACTATAGAGGACCCTCCAAAGACTACTCAAGTCACACAAAGTGGACAAGAACCTGCCCACTTGCTAAATTGCATACCTGAGTTAACAAGTTACTCCAAGACATGCCAGTCTCCCAAGGACAATTCCCCAAATGGTCATCAGATTGATGCTAACCTTGAGCCGCCAAAGACCTGAACCTATGCAGAGGTGGCAGCTTGCCTTAAGGAGGTTAAACCAAGCCCTGTTCTTAACTCTGCCAATGACCACCAGCAACTGCCAGCATGCCGCCCAGAGAGGGTAGTAAAATTGTACTACTCAGGTGACATAGTGAACAGTGGCAGCAGAACAAAGCATTGCCACTTCTATTCACCAGAGAAGGTACTACCTGGATCTCCCGCCCCTGAGACTCTAAGCCAAGATCCATGCCCTGCCAGTGCTTTGTCTGCAAACCTGAACCCTGCAAAAATCAAAAAAGCAAAGTCCCATGGTATAAAAACCCTGGCGGTATGGTGAAGACCACATTGTCATTTTCAATAATAAAGTTTCATGAACCTTTGGTTCAAAAAAATCTTACCCTATCTAGTCTTAGTGATCTTCCATCTTAATTCTGGTCAAGTAGACTACCAGGCTGCCGCCCCCTCCCGAGACCAATCTGCTGAATTTCCTCAGGCATTATACCGTCCCTGGGATCCCTCTTTGGACCTGTGCATTTTACTGAATACCCCCCCTCAACCTGGCTTATTCAGAGTACAACTTGGAAACCATCCTCATTGCTGACCCTTTGGCAAGGACTAGAAGTACCAAGTACATAGGACGCAAAGGAAAGAGGGTCAAGATACCGCCATTATTGTTCAAAGACAAGTACAACTACCTACCAGCGTACTTTGTTCCCATGACTCCACCATTAACCCCAAGACCAGACTGCCCACTGGAGCCTACCGCCGCCATCAAGACCACCTCTACCCAACTTTTTGGAGTACTCTACATCACTTTGACAGGATTGGTGGATTCTGTAGTCCCCAACTCTGGACCCTGGTCCTTACTTGGTCAATCTGTATCTTATATTATCAAGTTAGCACCCATTCTATGGTGGGCCTTACCCGCCGGCTTGGCTGCGCCTCACCCTGAGCCGCTCAATGCCTCCACCTATGACTGGCTTCCTGACAACATGATTGTGTTGATCAGACAGTTGGGTGGTGAAGGGGGTGGCTTGATCCTGGTAATGAGTCAAGGGCCAAAACAAGGTATCCACCATAAGGGATCATCATTTGTTCATGTTGTTGGATTTGGCAATTCAAGTTGACTTCCTAGCCTGGCTTTGAGTGATCAGATAATTGGATTGCAGGTCACAAACCCGCTTGCTTGGAACCTTAATGGCGGGTTGAGCCTTCTGTTTTGACTCACACCCCCAACTGAAGGCTGGCTTCCTCTGGGGGTAGGTTGTTGGGGAGGTTGTCAGGAGCCCAGGCGCCATACTGGACTAGCTGTTGTTCTGTGGCAGTCAGGGAAGTTTCTTGTTGTTTCTGTCTCACTTTGCAGGGCCATAGGCAATCATGGTGCAGGGTCTTGTCTTGCTTTCATTTCCTGAGCCCTTGCACAAGGTAAGTGTTATTGTTGTTTACCTTTAGGATTATTGCTGGCCCTACTTTTTTGGGTTGTAGGTTGCTTTTATCAACATTCATGACCCAAAATTTGTCCCCAACTTCATGTCTATCTTGGATGGGAACAAAAGTTTTTTGCAGACGTTTGTTTTCCTTTTCTGTTTGCTTACTGTTGGCCTCTATGACTTGAGGGTCTGAACAAGGGGGGACATTGTTTGGAATTTCCAGTTTGGGTCCTGTCAATGCTTGAATGATATTTGGCTGTGTGCCGTATACCAACTCAAAAGGGTTTTTTCTGGTGTATCTATTCACTTGGGTTTGGCACACAAGTAGTGCAGTTGATAGCTGCTTATACCAGTCTTCAGGTCTCCCGGTAGTGAGCTTGGCCAAGGCTTGCACGAGGCTACCATTGAGCTGCTCTATGTGTCCATTGGCCTGTGGATGGTATGGTGTAGTGACAGTGTGTTTGACCCCATTTTTAGCAAGGTATATGTTGGTGTTTTTGGAGGTCAATTCTTTCCCCCATTGGTTATCAGGAGCTCTGGCTTTCCAAACTTGCTGATTATTTCTCTTCCTATGAACCGTCACATGTCATTGCCAGTGTGCGCCTTTACTGCTTGGGCTACTGGCCATTGTGTAGCAAATTCTATGGCAGTGATAATGTATTTCTTATTGTTTGTTTTCCTGGCATGGGGCCAACAACATTGAGGGCCCACACCTTGAAGGGTAGTTGTGTGCAGATGGGTAGTACTAATTTTGGAGGGGCTTTGCTTTTAGCAAATTTCTTGCATACTTCATATTGGTCTAGGACTTCTTGAGCGTCACAATACAGGATTGGCCACCAGGCCTTGTTTTTAAGGAATTTGTATAGGTTTCAGCTCTTAGTGTGTCCTAGGTCTCTGTGATATTGTAGGATGGTGTCCACTTGCTGATGTATGGGAATGTAAGAGATGGTAGTCTCATCAGAAATTTTTCTGTGTAAGGTCCTGTACACTTCAGCAAATGGGTGTTTTTTTGATGACTGTTTCCTTTGTTATGTTGGTTGTACCAGGAGGAAAACCCTTGCCTTTTGTTTGTAGTATCAAGAGAGGCCAGTCTGGGTTGAGTTAATTTTCCCCTCTAGTGGCACGGACATACAGGTGCAAGAGGGTGTCTGCCATGACAAGTTCTGGACCAGGTTTGTACTGTATGAGCATATTTAATCTCTCCAAGAGCTCCATCCAGTGGACTTGGCGACAAGATAGATTTACTTGGGTTTATTAAGTATATGAGCAACTTGTGGTCAGTCAATGCCGTGAATTCTTCCTGCTGTTCTAGATAACAACGCCATTTGACTAGACAGTGTACAATGTCCATCAGTTTCTTGTTGTGGATAGGGTATCAACACTTGCCATCTGTCAACTTTTGGGATTCATAAGCTACGGGCAGGAAATCACCATCATTATTTTTGATTATTAGTACTCCCTCAATGGATATTTCTGAGGTGTTGGTTTTCATTTGGCATTCCCTGTCATGTTTGGGGTATTGCAGGATAAGAGCTGTTGTGAGATTTTCCTTGAGGCGTCTAAAAAAGAGGTTATGTTGGGGGTCCACACAAACTTGGATTTGGCGCCTGTTATGGTGGATAAGGGGGCAGTCAAAATGCCACAGTCAGGTATGAAGCGGCATACATAGGCCACCATCCCCAAGAAGGTGCAGAGTTCCAACTTATCCTTGGGTGGTGGCATTGTGCAGATGGCCTGTATCTTTTGACTGTTGGGTTTGATGCCGTCTTTTGAGACTATGTGTTTCAGGAAAGGCAATTGCTTGCAGAAAAACTGGCACTTGGAGGGCTTGGCCAACAGTTTGTGTTGCGCCAGGGTAGCAAAGACTGCCTCTAGGTCTATGTGGTGCTGTTCCACCAAGGGGCTGTAGACAATGATTTTGTCTAGGTAGACTAAGGAATGCTTACCTATTTGCGGAGCAAACATCTCTTTCATGAAGGTCACAAAGGTGGAGAGGGCATTTTCCATGCCAAAGTTGAGCTCCACACACTTGTAGGAGCCGTATTTAGTGCAGAAGGCTGTTTTGGAAATGTCTTCCTCCTTAATACAAATCTGGTTGTAGCCTGTGGTTAGGCCAATCTTAGAGAAGACTGTGGCTCCCCCCAAGGCGTCAAAGAGGTCATCAATCAGTGGTAGTGGATAACAATTCTCAATGATAACTTTGTTTAGGACTCAGTAGTCTGTGACCAGACGTAAGGTGCCGTCCTTCTTGGCCACAAAGAATATGGTGGCCCCAAAAGGAGACTGTGAGGGGCGGATAAGTCCCTTCTCTAACGCTTCCTTGAAGATTTACTGGATGGCGGGCCACAATTTTGGAATCCTGAGGTGTGGAGGTATCCTGGTGATCTTTGAAGTGTATGATCTTGTACTGGAAGGAGTCCCAGTCAATTGCCTTCAGGTTTTCCTTTTTTCCAGGGTCTCTGTGATGCGCACAAAGATATGGTTGTGTAGGAGTTGGTCCACCGAGTCAGGGTAGATCTGGTGGTTGACACCTTCACGCTTGATGGTCAACACTGAGGTTGCCCGTTCTATGTGAAGATTTTTTTTGTAACCAATCCAACCCCAGTACAATGTCAAACTTTGGGAAGTCAATGAAGGGACCTTGGATGGTGGAGTGTAGATTCTCAAGCATGACAGAGAAGGGGGTGGCTTCCCTTGTCACGGCAATGTGATGTTCATCAGCTAAAACCACATTTTTAATCCACAAAGGATTAGTTGCTAGCTTGAACTTGTCTACAAAGCTGCTGTTGACTAGGGTTTGATCCACGCCCAAGTCCAGGAGTGCCAAGCCTGTGTAACTGCAAAAACAGAAAGGATAGGTCATCAGTTTATTGGGATGTCTGGCAATGGTGTACACTACCAGGTCCTCTGAGGGTACTTGGATCATTGGACATTGGTCCACGTCCTTGGGTTGGTACTCATCATTGGGCAAGTCAGGAGTTGTGTGGGAAGATCTTGGCTTGCTTAATGTTTTTCCCGGGCTTTTCCCTTGTCTTGATTGCCTTGTGTGGCAGTGATACAGAAATGGGTACAATTTGACTGGCCATTGTTCCCACTTCCATGTCCATTTGAACATGTGGGTTTATGGTTGGCTTTATTCCCGTTGCTTCCAGGGGGTGGTCAAGTGGAGCCCTCCTGTATGAGAATCCTTGGGTTTCTCTTGTTTTCCAGTTTGTGCCTTATGGAGGGCGTTGGATGTTTGTTCCGCTTTCTCCGCCTTGCGGTACAGGCTTTGCAGGTGGCAACAGCGCCCATGTCAATTTGAAACTCTAAATCTCCTATGTTTTTTGCTAGTTGCACTAGCTTAATTATTTTTTTTTTAAAAGCGTTCAGGGGTGCAAACCCAGAAAACACAACAAAATTGTGACCATTTCAACACAATTTAATATTAAGCTTAATAAAAAACTCAATTCGACCTGGTTTTTCCTTTATGTTTACTAATAAAAATTAGTTTATTTTTTTATTCATTTTCACGACGTAAAAGTGTCAATGTCAACACTTTTTAAGCCAAACTTATTTTTAATAACAAAACTGAAGCATTTACAGTAAAAAAATAAGTGCGCATTTAAAAATATTTTTTATTGAATTATTATATTGAAAAAGACAGTGCACATATATTTGATTGTTAGAATGTTCATGTTATAAATATATATGGCACTTATTACGGCTTTAATATATTAAGTGGATTGGATGCTAACAGTGATCCAATAATTTAAGTGTGACTTACTATGTAAGTTACTATAGAATTTATTATTAAAAATAATGTTGACACTCATAAATGTCGTTTATTTGCTTGTGATCACCCCCCCAGGGTGGAGTTAAGCAAATAAAGAGTGGCGCAATTAACCCTAGATTAATATGCCACCTCATATGAAGAATGTTGTAAGTGACGTTGTCAACACTTTACCTTTTTCAATAGTTGAATACAACTTCTTAACAACTTTACTTAGGCGCAATGGTAAAATATCATATTCTCACTACACAAATATAATTTTTAATAAAGAAATAAAGAATCTTGGTACTTTTTTACTTATTTTTATATGTTTTTTTAATTTTTATGTGAACAAAAATACACAGGAAACAGTTAATTTTTTGCTAGCCTGCGTAAATTTAATTAAGTGTACTATGTAAAAACATAGTAAATTTTCAAAATAATGTCAACAGTGAGAATGTCGTCAAAAACAATGTCTACAATTTTTGTAATTGACAGTGAGAATTCAGCTTTTTTTACTAATTGTCAATCATAATGTCAACACTTTTCACTTCTCACATATAAAACTTTATGTTTTATATAATAAAAACTTCTCATTTTTTGATATGTTGTATTTTTGACTTTTCTCTTTCATATTTTTTACTTTTCAAAATAAAATCTATATCTAAATATGATACTTTCACATATTTTTATCAACTTTTATCTTGTTATTTATAGCTTTAATAAAATAAAAACTATGCAAGTATTTTTTAACATTTAAATGCCAAGAAAAACCATCTAAGATTTACTTTTTTTATATTATGCTTTTTAAGTTGTTTTGTTTGTTTTTTACATACTTTGATTTATTTTAAGCCATTTTACTTATTATTTTAGGACAAGAACACCTCTAAGCAGCCAAAGGGTACCAAGAGTCCCTCCAAGCCTACCAGAGCCACCAAGAAGAAGCCTGTCTTGTCAAAGAAGGCCATCCCCAAACCATCCCCCAAGCCCTCCCCTGAGCCCTCTCCTGAGAAGAGCCCTTCTCATTCCACTGGGGGAGAGGAAACTGATGGCTCTCTTACAGAGCACAGTTTTTACAACTTGGCTTCTGAAAAGGAGCCAACCAAGAAGAAGCGCTCAGCCCAAAAGTCCCCACCCAAGGATAAGTCTCCTGCACATGAGGAGCACCACAACAAGCCTCCTTCTGCTTCCCCACCCCCGCCAAACTCTCCCCCTTCAAGCTCATCTGGGGATGATTCAAAGCCCCACCCTGATTACTTCCCTGGCTTTTGCCATGCTCCTACTGGCTCTTGGGACCCTCTTGTGGCCCACAACATCTGCAACATTGATGGCAAATTCAAGATTCCCTCTTCCTTGCCCAAATACTTCCCAATCATGAGTGTGAAGGATGGGACGGCCATGGTGGCCAATGGGTATATATTCAGCTGCAACAATGCCAACTGGGGCTTCAAAAGCCGGCATTACATCTGTAAGGACTGCTCCTGCCCAGTGCGGCTCAACACTGAGCGCTGGGACCTGGTCCAAACCATCAAGGGCAAGCATACCTGCATCATGCCCAACACTACCATCTCCCGCCTCCTGAAGTGGTATCTGGTGCAGATTATGCCCACTTCCAAAGACCTTTCTGTCACCCAGCTGGCCGTGCTTGCTTGCAAGTACCTGACCCCTACCAACTTGAAGAGGGTGCCAACCCACACTTAGTTGGTCAAGTTTGTGAGTGATAGGTGTCAAGCCTCAAACCCCTGGCCAAGAGTGCCACCAACATCAAGGACCTGGTCCTCACCGATGCCCTCAAGAAGACAGAGGATGGTGAGATGTTCCTGCTCCATGACAATGGGCAGGAAGTGGAGGATAGGATTGTAGCCTACGCCACAACCCAAAACCTGGAGCAGCTAAACACTGATACCACCTGGCTGTGCAATGGCACATTTGCTACTTGCCCCTATCTTCAAGCAGCTTTGGGTCTTGCATGGGCAGTTCAATGACCAGGTCATCCCCCTTGTCTTCTTTCTCCTTCCTGGTGCCAAGACAGAGGTCTATGCCAGAGCTTTCAAGATTGTCCGGGATGCTTTGAGCTCCCTTCCCACCAACCAGCTCCCCCTCCCACCCACATCACAAGGGCCAATCCCTCCTCCGCTGAGAAGGATGAGGCAACCTTAGCCGCTGATCAGCTAGCTCATGCGCGCTCACTTGGGCCAAAGGTTATAATAATGGACTTTGAGCAGGCTCAGTTCAGAGCCTTCCAGGCCACCTTTGATGGAGAAGTCCAGGGCTTCTTCTTCCATTTTTGGCAGGCCATTGTCAAGAATCTCAAGAGTGAGAAGGACCTTTTTGAGAAGTATCTCAATGATGGTAAGGGGAAGTGCTGCTTTGCCATGACCCAGTTTGCTGCCTTGGCTTTTGTGTGCCCGGAGCATACTGGGCTTGGCTTTGAGGCCCTCCAGGAGGATGCTTATATCAAGAAGCACTCCACCATCTTTGAAGGCTACCTGGAGTACTTTGAAAAGCAATGGGTGAGCAAGAAGGTGACTTCCCAGAGAGGAAAGAGCAGGGCCACTTCCCCTTGGAACTGCCAGGGCGCCTGTATTAAGGGGGAGATAAAGACCACCTCCAGCCTGGAAGTGTGGCACAAGCACCTGAAGACCAAGTTTGGGACCAACCCCAAGTTCAACAAGTTCTTCCAGAAGCTGCAGGAGGAGCAGGCCTGGACTGTCTCCAAGTTCCGCAACCTGGCCAACCAGGTGGCCCCCAAGAAGAGGAAGTCTAAGGACCAGGACTACCAGGAGGACGTGCAGAAGGTAGTAAAGAAAAAGTACAAGGTGGCGGAGATCAAGAAGTACCTTGAGGATGTTGCAACTGCTCTTGCTGATGGCTTTAATTAGCCCAATAAGCCTTGCTTTTCTTTGCCTATATATTTTTTACTTTTAAACTTTTAATTTATTTATAGTGTAATCATCTTTTTAGGTATAAATGGTAAGTTTAAGATACAGTTTTAATGTGGTTTTGTAAGAAATATCTTATATTTTGTTAATTTATCTTTAAGATATGAGATATTTTCAGTTATGCTTATATAAAGTATAATAAATTAAATATTAGAATTTTCTTATATTTTGTGGTTATTATGATATATAAAATATCTTTATTTTTGGTTCATTGGAATTTTAATTTTTATGGGAATAAAAAATAATTTTATAATAAAGAGTGTAATTTACATAGTAAGCTGAAAAATAGTTGCTTATATCTCCTTATTCTTATTACTTATGGTATTTTTTTATTGCATTTTTGGACTCTCTGGAGTTATTTTAGTATAATAAAGTATTTTAAAATAATTTTTTATATAAAAGATGTTCAGGGTAAAGTGTTTTGTTAATTAAAAAAGTGTCGACATCCAGGAAACAACATTAAGTAAAACCGGGTTGACACTTTACTATAGTGTCAACATTAAAAGTGTCAACATGGCCACTGTCAACATTTTTAGTGTCAACATGGGAGCTGTTGCCTTTGCAGTTTAGTCACCTGGTCCAGGTTCACGTGCCTCATTACATGTGATTTAAGGATGTCATAGTACATGAGGTGTGTGGCTGGGGTGTCAAAGGCCATGTCTGAGGGTGCTCAAAGTCAGAGTTCCTTGTAGGTGCAGGTGATTTTCTTCAAGGTGCCTGTCTGGGCTAAGTTCTTTACTTGGTGTATGATTCTGAGTGCCGTGTCCTTAAGCACAAACCTTGCCAAGAAGTCTTGTTTGAAGGTATCCCAGTTCTTTTCAGTGTGTTCTTTGTGCCACTTGTCACACCAGGTGTCAGTGCTGTGGGTCAGTCAGATGGAGATTTCTGCAATCCAAAATTGCTGTGGGCATTCCATCTGGGCCAGCTTGCTTTGGGCAGACTGGATCCATGCGGCAGCATATTGTTGTTGGCCTTGGTGAAAGGTTCCAAGGCAGCGCTTTGTAGTCTTTGGGCTACGTAGGTGGGCATAGTGTTTTTGTTGGTTGGTTGCAGAATGGTGGTGGATGTCTGATAGAAATCCTGTGAAGACATGGCGTTGAAGGCAGGTAGTGGGATCACTGTGTTCTGGTACAGGACAAAGCCATTGGGTATCTTGGCACCAGGAGTATACGGAGTCCAGTCAGGCGGGAGGCCAGACATAATTCCATTGAGGATTTGTTGGCTGCAGCGTGTGCAGGCAACAGGCAGAATTTTTCAAGATAAGGTAGGATCAAGAACCTACCTGTGCTATCAATTTTGTAACTGTGCTGTTTTAGCAGAGTTACAAGGGGGAAAATATTTAGAAACCAGATAATAATCTTTATTAAGAGATAGTGATTATATAGTCATAGTGAATCAATGGATAGCAGGAACATGATTGTGTTGATCACACAGTTTTATGGTGAAGGGGGTGGCTTGATCCTGGTAATGAGTCAAGGGCCAAAACAAGGTATCCACCATAAGGGATCATCATTTGTTCATGTTGTTAGATTTGGCAATTTGAGTTGACTTCCTAGCCTGGCTTTAAGTGGCTGGGTAATTGGATTGTGGGTCACAACCCTGCTTGCTTAAAACCTTGCTAGCAGGTTGAGCCTGCTGTTTTGACACTGTAGTGTGTGTGGAAGGCCTTTTTCCTTGTCCCCTGATGCAATACATACCTGGTTGTACCCTGCAGTGAGAATAATCTTACTGAAGACTTTTGCACCTGCAAGTGTGTCAGGGACCCAGTCTCGGGCGGCTGGCCCGCTGTTTCCAGGGGTAACTTGGGCCGGGGTTTTTGCGGGCAGGGCCCACCACAAGAGAGGAGCTAACTTTAGAAGGTAGGAAGCAGACTTCCTCACCCAAGACCATGGGCTGGCGGCCAGTACAATGGTGTCCACCACCCCTGTGAGGGTGATGTACACTATTCCAAAAAGCTTGCTGGTATAGTTGGTTGGAAGGTCAGGTGAAGAGGCTGGCATCAGTTTGGGTGTTACGGGTGGTTTCATATAAACGTTGTAGGCTGGGAGATAATTGAATTTTCCTCTAAATAGTTTTGGGGTGGAGAATATCCACGGGCCTTGGCAGTTGTATCTAATAGCGGATTGGATGCGGGCTAGCAGGTCAATTTTGAGGATTTTTTCTGGTGTATAATCCTTATATTTGGGCTTCAAGGGATAATCAGTGAAATGAACGGGCCCAAAGGGTGCACCAGATGGACGGAAAACTGCAGGCAGTGGGGCAGGAGGGCCAGGAGATCTTGAACTGAATTGATAGACGGCAAATACAAAATATGGCAATAGCTGTAAGAGCCAAAGTAACATAACCTTTATTTAAAAATGACAATAAGGGTTGAACGCAGAATCTATAGACATATATAGCATTCTGCCTCCAAACTTAATATTTTCCATCAGGGCTTTATCAAAATATTGGGAAAAGTGCAGGCGGGCAGCCAGAGGGCCCAGGTGTGGTAGCGGCAAAATGGCACCTCAGCTGGGTGTTCTCTCATTGGTCAGAATGTCTAATTTGGTCACTCAATTTTCTTGATTCTTTGCTGTGGTCACTGGGTTGGGCCTAAAGCCCGGGTTTGGCTTTGGCAGTAGGGTTTGATTGGTTACTTGAGAGGACTTCAAACTCATGAAATTCACAAAGGGGCCATCTCTGCTTCCATTAGCAATTTGAGAGGCTCCTCTTTGGGCGCCACCATGGTTGAGCTGGTGCAGGTATTCTGGCTTTGGGACTTAGTGGGAGCCTCAGCTTGCAGGGGCTTGATCCCAAAAAAATGCGGGCAGGTGGGCCCTTGGTCCATGGGCCCAGAGGCCCACAGGAATGTAGGTTCAGTGTTTGAATCCCACCCTTGGGCCCAGGTTTCCCAGGGTAATGAATTGTCAATCCTGAAAAAGTGTATCAAACAGGTTGTCAATTAGTGGTGGGGGATATTTTTTTAACTGTCATCTTGTTTAGAGTGAATTAGTTGGTTACCAAACAAAGGGATCTGTCCTTCTTAGCTACAAAGAAGACTGAAGCCCCAATGTCAAGAGGGAGGGGTAGATAAAGCCTTTATCAAGCGCGTCCACAAAGTGTTGACTGAGAGTCTTGTCTTCCTTGAGTGTCAAGCAATAGAGGGGACATTCCTAGGGCAGCAACCCTTGCAATTGAACAGCATGCTGTATTTCTCTGGGAGGAGGCAAATAGTACAATGTTTCACTGAAGACGTCCTTGTAATTCTCAAGGAGTGCTGCAAGTGCTGGTGGAGAAGTGATGACCAAGGGAGAATCTGCAGTGGGTTTGGTGAGGATGACTTTGACTGAATACTAGCTAAAGTCTAGTTTCCCCCATTAAAGTTGTACATACCTGTTTCAGTGAGCCTGACAAATACAGTGTCATGGAGTAATTTGCTCATCTCAACGGGTAAATCTTAAAACCCACCCCATTTCTGTTGAGGGGGATTGCATATGTATCCCAGTCAATATATGGGTGGTTGTGCCAGAGCCAGTTGAGGCCAGCAATGACATTGTGGCTGAGTCCACCATGATTAGCCCAGAGAGCTTAACCTGGATATTTCCCATTCTCACAGAGAAGGTACTGTCTCATGGGTGATTGTCACCCTGCAGGAGTTGGTTATATGTACTGCCTTGAATTTACTAGGCACTTGATCTAGTGCTGAGAAAGCTGTGAATTTCTGGTTGAAAAATTTGTGGTTGGCCCCAGTGTCTGCCAAAATTTTGTGGGTGTCTCCACAGAAACAGAAGGGGTAGGCCAAATGGATGATTTTATTGGAAGAATGAGTTGCTTGGGAGATGGGGCCGTCACTATGGACCTGGAATACATTGAGGGCCTTGACATTGTGCACATTATAGTTGCAGGGGTTTTTGGCAGGAAGAGATTGGGAGTGGGAGCCAAGCGGGGTTGCAGAACCTCTTGTATCTACAACCCTCAGGCTTTTTCCAGGCCCTTAATCTGAGCTAACTGAAGCTCCCCCTTGCAGGGGCGCTTAATCCCATTCTCCTGATGATGAGATTGGCGGTGGCTCACCTGATTGTGAGCACTGCCAGGTGCAGGACAAGACTGAGGGGGTGCGTTGTTGGACCTGTGGAACCCCATTGAAGCTTGATTGCTGGCCTCCACAATGTCCTTATAGCAGTTGTCAATGGATGTATCACACCCCACAAGAACCCACTTGCAAATATGGGGTTGAGCCCATTGACTATGAGAGTGAACAATATGGCGTTCCTGTCAGTGACAACTTCTGGGGCAGTAACAAGGGCTTGCTGCCAAGCCTCAAGGTACTCAGGGATGGATCCTGTTTGTTTGATGGCCAGGAGTGGAGTTCTCACTACAATGGGTGAAAATGTTTCACTGTAACAGGACCTGGTGGTGTCCCTGAATGCTGCTCACATGACATCTTGCTCTTGGCTTGCCCAGTTGGTAAACTACACTTCAGCAGGCCCCGTAAGGCGCCCAGATGCAGTGGCAACCCACATGGGCTCAGGAAATTGGAAGATGCAAAGGCAAGTTTCTGTAGAATAGAGCCATCTAACAATGTCAGCCCCTTCCACACTACACGCAAAAGACTCAATCTGGAGGTTTAACATGTGTTGCAAAAGGTCCAATTGAGGTGGGGTGACACTTGTGTTGCAATGCCTTAGGCAGAGATAATTGTATACGTTTGTGAGCATCATCTGGTTCTGATAGATGACATATCCTTCAGGGATGTCCCCCTTGGGGATTGGAAGGAAAGTTTCTTGGTGGAGAGTAGCCATACGGCCCGTACTCTGTCCTTTCTTGGGGGATTTTTCTCTTGGGTAGGTTGTTAGCCTAATTCTGCTACCACTGTTGCACCTGAACCAATTAGGGTTTGGTATTTGATTGGGGAAGACAACAGTCCAATAGAAAGGACAAGAATGAATAGAATAAGGTATACTTTATTTTATAATATTGTGACTAATATACCGTATGGGGAAAGCTACCAGACCAAAGGGGATGACACAGAGGCAGGTTCCATGTAAGGTTTGAAGCCAAGGAATAACTTGTGCAAGGATCAGCAAAGTTGAATTGGCAGCACTCCTAATTAGGAGAAAATGCCTGCAATTTGATATTGTCATCATATTGATTCATGCCTTTAGATATGTCTAGGGGTGAATCATCAAGCGCCCCCTGTGTATTGTAAGATACATTGGCAGGCAAGGAGGGAAACTTGGTTGCAACACTGAGGTGCCACAGCTATTATTAGACCCGTGAGCATTTGAGCGCCCAATCAATCAATCAAAAAAATGCTTTCACAATGTACCATTTTCTGATATCAAAGAGACCCAGTTTTTTGTTTCATTTTTATTCCAGGGTTTTGTGGCATGTAGGACTTGCAAACTCCTGACTATTTGAAGTCATAAAGGGGGGTTTTATTCTAGAAAAGCAGTTGGCAATGGCTTCCACAATGTTGGTTGTGCTGTCCCCAGGCAGGCTGGCTGGTTATATAGGGCATTTTGGGCCTTGACAGCTGCTGTTGCAACTGAAACAATTAAATTTCAGTATTTGAATTACGGAAGAGAAAAAATTATAAGAAAAGAGCATAAATTTATTTAAATTTTAACTCTATGGTACTGTAAACAGAAGCCATTAATCTATAAGGGAGTGGCATAATTCAATTGTGGTTTGAGTTACAGATAACTTGTCAAAGAATCAGCATCTGGGATTTCCTTGGCTCTTACTTTTTAAATATTGTCTGTATCTTGAAATCAAAAGCAGAAGGAATGAGGTCTTTAGATGCATCACAAGGCAACTTTATTAACACCTCTGCATGTTGCGGTATATATTTATGTACAAGATGTAAATATTGGATGCATAAATATGTTTCAAGTATAAATAATGAACTGCCTTGAGTCAGGAATGAATTTCTTGAAGCCATCCATTTTCCATTAAGATTACTATTTTTTTAAAAAAAATAGAGTATTGTCAAACTCAACAACAAGTTTAAAATCACAAACAAGAACTGCTATTAAACTTAAATATCAATCACAGGAACTGAGATATAAATTGAGTAGATCAATGGTAAAGTGGGAAACACTAGACCAATTAACAAGTCCATTGTGGCTAAAATCAAATGTCAAGGTCAATCTGATCACTATATTTAGACGTGAAGAGTAAATAAAATGTAAAAGTGTCTAAAACAGGACTAAGTAAAGTATTAGCCATTAAAAAACACTGATGTAGAAGCTGTGATACTATTAAGGGCTAAAAAAAGGGGTAGTCAATGTTGTGAATAACAGCATTCACCATGTTTTGATTTTGCCTTTGTTGGGCCATTTTGAGGACAAATCTCTTGCTTTTGTGTTTGACTCTCAAAATAAACTGGCTTCTGCTTCAGGAAATATGATTGTCTGGTTTCCTGACTCTGCGCAGCTCACTTGCCCCACTCATGCTTGTGGAAAGTGATCCTACCGTCCTGGTAGTGTTTTGTGGTATTCTCAACCACTATATATTCCATTTCCATATTCATCAATAAAATTAAGTTCTATTTACATTTTTGTCTTTGTGTCTTCTGTACTTCCGCGCCTCTCTCTAGCCACAACTAGTAGAGATTATTCTCCAAGGGCTGCAAGGTAAACACATTTGCCTTCCCTGTCATCTAACCAAGACTTAGTACAAATCCAATCCTAAGGTTAGGATTCCCTGTTGTGTGTCTGTGCTGCGCCTCAGAACACGACAAAAATGGTGCTCACTACAGGGGCTGTAAGCCCCTTGGTTATCCCTTTTGCATCTACGTTTGAAGGTCCCTTGCCTCCGCCTATTTGGGAGTCAACCTCACCTGAAATTACCAGCCCTCCTATTGAGGAAGACATTGTCAACCCGCCTATTGTCCCTACTGTACTGAACCTTGGGAATGATCCCCGCCTAGTTGCTTACCCTATGGGTACCCCTGACTTGGAACAAGTCATGGCAGTAGCCCTTGGGATAGCTCAGGACGGGGCCATCCCTCACCTTCAGTTACAGTTTAGCTGTGCCAAATACTATGAGTTAATTGTGGTCCCTCAGTTTCCACAACACCTCCTTCTAGCAGCTGGCTCCGCTGATCATCTGCTGTCATTCTTTGTACAGCCTGCCTTGGCCCATCACCAGATGGTGTTGGGACTCCACATTCAAGAAATCTTGTCTCTACAAGCAGCTATTACCCATCATTGGGACCAGTTTGCCGCCTACCAACAATGGCTTCATTCCCTGTTTTCCCTGATATCTGACAATAAGCGTGATTCAGTCACCTCTCAAACATGTTTAGTCAACTCCATCAAGCAAATGTGCCAGTCCATACCTGAGTACGTTAGGGAGCAACTACATGAGTTTTACCAGTTAAATCAACCCTGGCAAACTCAAGTAGACTCCACCCTATTTGCTTATCTATCCAACTTTGAACGCCTAGTACAACAGCTCAATGCATTTAGTGTCTATTCCTTTGAGCAATTACAACAGGTAGCTGACCTTGAAGCCCAAGGTCTAAATGAGCTCAGTGAAGAATTCAATCAAGAGAGAGCTACCACTGCTGCTGCTATTGTCAAACTTCAGAATCAGGTGAATGAGCTGTCCTCCCCCAAACCTGATGCTCTGCCCTCTCCTCCTGCTGATGATCTGGTGGAAAGAGAGCAGAGAATCTGGGAGGCCATCTGGGAATTACATGCTTCCACTTTTAGCCAAGGACGTCCTACTGAAATGCCTCAAACTGATCCCCAGGTTCTTGTGCTGACTGCTCAGGTTGCTGAACTACGGCAAGAAGTTGCTGCTTTACGTGAGGTAGTGACAGCCGCTGCTAGTCCACGCAGGGTTAACGAGGAAGATGGATGTTGTCCTGGTTTGGATGGGGCTCCTTGAATCCACTGCGCTAGGGAGTTTATTGCCCTAGCTAATGAGGTGGACCATTTGAAACAAGACCAGACTGAGTTGGACAGAGACGTACAGGAGATGAATGAGCTGATTGACTTGGTAAACAACAGGTTTGCCCCTTGCCTATCAGTGGGGCCATCCCTTACTTTGCGACTGGCTGAACTCTCCACAGTTGTCGCTACCCAAGGACAACACCTTGATGTGACTGAACAACAGACCGCTCTAGCCAACACTACAGGTGCCAGAACCACCAAGACTCTGACGACCCTTGAAGAAAGTGTTCAACAACTGTGGGCTAGACAACCCCCCTCTGAATCTGAAGCTGAGGTCTCCCTGTGCATAAATGTACTCAATAGCAGCAATAGTGGTCCAACTCCTGAGGCACACTTCAAGCCTACTTTTAAGCAAGTGTTTGATCCTAAAACCTCATCTATAGTAGCCTTCTTAACTATTTACAAGACTGCTATGAGACAAGCATCAGATGAAGTTAAGAAAGAACATATTCTGACTTGCCTACACCCAACCTGTCAGGAGGTAGTTGTTCCAGAGCTGCCCTCCATTGAGACCTGGGAGGACATGAAACAACTCTTGATTGACAAGTTTGGTGGTTATCTTAGCCTGGAGGTGAAGAAGGATGCTTTCATGCACATATCCTTTAAGCCCAAAGAGAGATTAGCTGAATTTGCCAACAGATTTTACATGGAGGGACAACAGTTAATAACAAGCAGACAATTGACAGTGCATGAAGCATATATGGCCTGCGCCCAGGTCCTCAAGGTGAATCAACTCCTATGCCTCCATTTCAAGGCCCACAAGGCTATGCTGTCCTCCATGAAAAGCATAAAAACACTGCTCCAAGATATGCATCTTACCCATTATGGGGAAGTTGTTTGGGAAAGTTGTGCCACTTCCAACTCGGCTCCTCTTCTTGCGGCCCTCGTATCCTCACTATGAACTCCCAGACTCCTCCTCAACGTCAGGGTTGCCACAACTGTGGTCAGATAGGCCACCACTCTTGCGTCTGCACCAATCCGCGGGTTGAAGGAGCTGATGCCAAGGATCAGTCGGGAAAAGAACAGTCAACCTAGAGGCAGAGACGCTCTTGGTTGACAATTATTCCCAGTCTCCTCCTACACCTCCTCCTGCTACTGACTCTGGCCTGCTGATGATGAAGCTCCTCCTATCCTCCTCCTGTTCCATGACATTTCTGATGATTCTGATGTGGATGAGTCTGATGTGAAAGATCCCAACGTGTATGGGTATTCTGTCCTTGATGTCCCTGAAACTATTGCAGTCCCATACAAGCTGTGATCTGGGAAGACTACAGCTACCATCAAGCCCTTGTCTGAGGCCAAAGTAGTTGCCTCCCGCCCCTATCTTACTCAGGCAAAACGGTCCCCTGTATTAGTGGAATCATCAGAGGAAGCCGCTGAAGTTGCAGACACTGTTTTCAAGAATGTATCTGTCTCCCCTTCATCTCCAAACTGTATATAAGGAGTTTCCGGGACTACAATGCATGATTGAGAAATGGGACAAGGAACTAGCTGAGGCACAGGATATCTTGGTTGTTCTTCCATCCTTTGGATGCACCACCACCTGAGAAGAGATATCTATCCAAAAGGTCAAGATCAAAGCCGTCCTGGATACCGGTTCTCCTGTCAACATTGTTTCTTCTAAACTGATAAAGAAACTTTAGCTGGCCCCTGATCTCAACTACCATCAATCCTATGGCACCGCTGGTCTCTCCATGACTTGCGCCATTGGTGTGTACTCTGCCTTATCAATGCAATTTGGTAAACTCCTGTTGGCTGCGCTGGCTGTTGTTCTAGAAAATGAGAGCTATGACCTTTTGGTTGGTACCCAATTCCTTTGGGAATATAATGGGATCATCAACCTAAAGGATGGTTATCTTTCTATCCTAGGGTACAAAGTCCCTCTGATCTTTGAGGAGCCCATCAATGTTCCTGGTAAACGGTTGAAGACATGTACTCTGGAGTACCCCACTGGGGTTTTCTCCCTAAAATATTGGACCCATTTCACCAACATGAAGTGTCCTCTCATGGCTTGTCCTGCAACTGAGGGAATCCCTCTCATGACCACGTCTGCTATCACCATCCCCCCAGGCTCTCAGGCCATCCTAGACTCCCAGATATCATATGAACTACCTGAACGGGCTTTCTTAGAGCTGTATTCCCCTCCTTTTCTGGGGCGTAATGAGCCTTACCTTTGTCCTGGAATTCTAGACGTTTCCCACAAGAATCCCGTTCAATTACTAGTTGCCAACCTTACTGTGCTTCCTATGACTGTATCCAGAGGACAGGTTGTTGGTTATGGAAAGTTGTTAAATGCTCCTGACGTCTTTTCTCTTCACCCCTTTGGAATGTTTCAAGACTTTAATCTACCCAAAGACGAGCCTCAAGTCCTATCTCTGTTCACTGCCCAAGACTTCCCTCAGTTGTCCCTGGTCCAACAGAAAGAGGTGCTTAATTTACTAGACCAGTTCTCAGATATCTTTGCTAAAGATAGTACTGATTATGGACTAGCCAAAGGTGTGATACATCAGATTGACACAGGAGATGCTCCTCCCTTTTGTGCCAAGCCATACTGCTGCATCCAAGTGGAAGATGTGCAGGTTTCTAAGGAGCTCAAACAACTGCTGGACGCTGGACTGATAGCTCCCTCTCAGATTCCCTGGGCTTCTCCTCTGCTCATCTTAAAGAAAAATGATGATGGACACCGGATTGTGATGGACTATTGAAGGCTGAATTCTCTAACCAAGAAAGATTCCTATCCCTTATCACACATTGATGACGCCCTTTGACGCCTTGGAGGTTCTAAGTTTTTCTCTGCCATGAATTTGGCATCTGGCTACTGGCAAGTTGGCTTCTCTCCTGAAGACCATCAAAAGGCTGCACTCATCACATCAGAAACATTTTTTAGCCTACTTTCATGCTGCAAGGGCTCTGTAATGCCCCAGCAACTTTCCAGAGGGCCATGGACTCCATCCTGTGTGACTTGAAGTTGTTGTGTGTCTTAGTCTATCTAGATGATATAACAGTCTTCAGTGCAACTTTCACTGATCACCTAGCCCATCTTAAAGAGGTTTTCATAAAGATCCAAGAAGCTGGCCTCAAGTTAAAGCCTTCTAAGTGTGCTTTCTTCAAAGAGCGCCTTGAATTCCTGGGCCATGAAGTAACCCAAACGGGAATTTGTCCAATGACCAAGAAGGTTGAAGCCATCGACAAAATGCTTCCACCCACCAACCTCCAAGAAGTCCAAGTCTTTCTGGGCATGATGGGTTGCTATAGACAATTCATCCCTGATTTTGCTGATACTAGTGAACCCCTGTTCCAACTATTGCGTAATGTCCCCTTCAAATGGACCGCCAGTCAACAGCAAGCCTTTGAGACTCTAAAACAGAAACTCAAAGAAGCACCCATTTTAGTGTACCCTGATTACAATAAGGAATTCATCTTGTAAACTGATGCCAGTGACCTTGCTATTGGGGCTATCTTGGCTCAACTTGACAATGAAGGTGTGGACCACCCTGTAGCCTATACTTCCCGTGTGCTGAATAAGCATGAGAAGAATTATAGTGTTACAGAGAAGGAATGCCTTGCTGTGCTGCATGCAGTCAAACAATTCCGCCACTATGTGTATGGTACCCATTTCACTGTTGTCACTGACCACGCTTTGCTCAAATGGTTATAAAAACTTAAGGAGCCTGAAGTATGCTTAGCTAGAAGGGCTCTCCGCCTGCAAGGTTATGACTTCACTGTGCTCCATTGACCTGTGATTCAACATCAGAACGTTGACAGGCTATCCCAAATGCCCATCCTTGCCCTATATCCTGCTGAGGCAGATTGTCTGTATGAGCTAATTGGATACCCTTCTTCCTGGGAAAGTGAGACAGAAAAGGTTTGACTTGCCTTGATCAAATTGTCTGAAGATACCCTCATACGCAACAAACAACTCTTCAAGAAGGTGTGGGGTCAATACCTGCCATATGTGCGTCCCAGTCTTTGTCTCTCTTTGGTGTCACAAGCTCATAAAAAACTGGCCATGGAGGCATAGCCAAGACCTTTGAATGGCTTCAGAAGAATTACTTCTGGGAAAATCTTTGTTTGTTGATCCCAGATGTCATAGCTAGTTGCCATGACTGCCAACTCCAGAGGCCCTGAGCTGCTTCCCATGAGTTCAAATTGGTTCCCCCTCAACACGCATTTCATACTATCAGCATTGATGCTGTAGGTCCTCTCCCCCGCACATGCTCCGGATGCCGCTTTATCCTGATTACTGTTGACCACTTCAGCAAGTGGGTAGAAGCTCGCCCTACTAAATACATCACTGCTAAGACTACTGCTGCCTTCCTGCTGCAGGATGTTTTCTACCGCCATGGCTGTCCTCAAGTGCTGTTGTCAGACAACGGAACCAACTTCAATGCCAAACTTGTAACCTCTGTTGTTGAAGCTCTAGGATCTCATCAGTCTTTCTCTGCCCCCTATAATCCTTCCACTAATGGGGCAGTTGAGCGTGCTAACTCAACACTGGTTTCTATCATGAGGAAACTCACCTACTCTGACGCTGCCAATTGGGATCTATACTTACCTGCTGTACTCTTTGCCTATTGTCTGAGAAAGCATCAGGTCACAGGATACTCCCACTTTGCCATGTTGTATGGGCGTAAAGCCACCACTCTGTTGCTCTTGGGGGTTCCCCTACTCTCCTCTGATAAGGCCATGAACCCTGACAACCACATCAAAGACTTAGTCAACCACATCATTGATATATAGGCCACTGCCTACACTTCCGCATATAAGACTAAGATGCTTGAGCTCTCTCCCAATAATGCTGGACGCTCCCCCCTGCCTGAGTTCAATGTTGGCAACCATGTCTTTTACTACCAACACAGAGTAGGTGGTTGCGCACACAAACTGGACTCCCTGTAGATTGGTCCTTTAGAGGTGACTTTCAAACGAGGGTCTGAGTACACTGTAAAGCTCCTCTCCAGTGGTTGTCCTTTTGCTTGCGTACACACCAAGTTCCTCTGCAAGTATCACCCACAAAGGCCAATCTAGAGGGGGGCAATGTTGTGAATAACGGCATTCATCATGCTTTGATTTTGCCTTTGTTGGGCCATTTCAAAGACAAATCTCTTGCTTTCGCTTTTGACTCTCTAAATGAACTGGCTTCCGCTTCAGGAAATATGATTGTTTGGTTTCTTGACTCTGCGCAGCTCACTTGACCCACTCATGCTTGTGGCAAGTGATCCTACTGTCCTGGTAGTGTTTTGTGGTATTCTCAACCACTATATATCCCATTTCCATTTCCATATTCACCAATAAAATTAAGTTCTATTTACATTTTTGTCTTTGTGTCTTCTGTACTTCTGCGCCTCTCTCTAGCCACAACTAGTAGAGATTATTCTTCCAGGGCCGCAAGGTAAACACTATTGCCTTCCCTGTCATCTAACTGAGACTTAGTACAAATCCAATCCTAAGGTTAGGATTCCCTGTTGTGTGTCTGTGCCGCGCCTCAGAACACGACAATCAACAAGCCCAAACAAAACTAAAACCCTGAATAAACCACATACTTAATCTAAAACACTGTTTTTATTTCATTTTTATGGACAGATTTTGCATACCCAACCAGTTCCTGCAACAGGACGCAGGACAGCTTATTTGAGAATTGACCCCAGAGGGTCCACAAATAGACCAAGGGTACAAAATGGGCCCACTGCAACCCATATACCAGCCTTACAAGGTGTCAGTGCAAGCCAACTACCTCTCCAATCACATGCACAATACAGTATTCTAAATCCCAGAAAGGAGCCACTCTTGCAGCCTGGTAATAAGTTCTCTTATACCAGAGCCATTAGTAACAACAAGGCTAAATACTCCTCCACTGTTCACCCAGTTGTAACATGGCCCCCACACCAGATACCAAAGTTGCTGGTTCATGCCCTTGGTTATTTGATACTTCTTATGAACCCTTGATCAAAACTGAAGAACCTGTTACACTTGTGTTATAATCCTCAAAAGATATACCCTTGCACACAAGGATGATTCTGTGCTCTACATAAAGGTTTCTATACTGTGTGTTGACCCTGATAGCTTGGATGCTGCCATACCCACCAAGGGCAGGCAACAGTTGAAGGATGGTGAGTGTGAAGCCCTCCTCAACTACCTAAACAGAGGAATAGAAGTTTGGTATATTATATCTTGATCTGGTGTCATGGCAAGGTATGTCAATAGAGCTGATACCAGCTATGGCAACACCAGTTGGACTGAAACATCCCCAAAATTCAAGAATCTGCCTAAACTCCTGCAGCCTGTCCCTATCAATGCAATCAAACTGTGTGTAGCTAAAGGTTGCATCTGGGTTCTCTCTTTGCAATCAACTTTAATCATGGATTCTGGGCTTTCTGCTTCTAAAGCACTTGTATAGATAACCATGGTTAACTTAGGTTCCTTGTGGAAAGTGTTGGGTGCTTCTCTGTATAAAAGATAGGAGAGAAGATAGTTGAGGATTGGCGCATCTGCATTGAAATCTACCTTGTGCTGTGTATATACTTCTGAGAAGTATTTAAACCAAAATAAAGGGGGATATTGAGAAGAGAATGATGCTTTATTGATATGGATTTTTAGTATTATATAGTATCTTGGAAATTCATATACTGTTCATGTACATCATGACAGTCATGGGGCTTGTTCAGGTAATGTTCCATTTAGGACTTGAAAGGGGTTTCCCCCGTATAAAATGGGTGGCTGATAAGCATGCCACTGACTTGATTTTTAATCAGAGAAACACTTGGATAGCACTTTCCAAGAGAAATTATCCTAGATGTTGTGATAATAGCTCCATTGCTCTTAGTAATACCTCATTGTTCAATATCAACCTCGTGCCACTGTGGCATCTTTTCAGAAGTTAACCTTAACTGTCCTCTTGAAATTGTTAAAACTGTTATTGCCTTTGATTAGATCCTCATTGATAATCTTCCTGGGTATTCATTAATTAATCTTCTTGGCGCATTGATCATTTTGCATTACGCCTAGTATCTGAGATTGATTTGTTTAACCTTGCCCTAATCCTATTGATTGGTTTGGCCTAAAATTTTTTGGGGTTTTGCTGCCTTTCTTATACCAATACCAGGTTTATCCAAGGATTCTTAATTGGAGAGCTTGATCAGCCTATCCATATATAGGCTGGAATTCAACTGATCAACTTTGACTTATTATCAGTTTCATTCAACCAATCACCCAGAGTGACTGCTGTACAGTCACATTGAACCCCTTAAGGTTCTAAATAAAATAAGAGCTTTCTTAGGTTTTATATATATTGACTGCTCTCCAGATATAATAAACCAGGCTGCTATAGTGGGATTGGCTTCATTGAATAGCTGTAAAGATCAGCTTTTCTGGTATTGGAATGCAATGATTTGGGGTGTTTGTGTTATTGGTATTTTGAATCCTTAGCCTTATCTGCTGATACTGTATAAAAGGATTTTTGATTTGTTCCATTATTAAGCTTGTTTTCTTGAAAGAGAAAAGTGCAAGTTGCAGTACCATAAGCTTGAGACAGCTTAAAGAGGCCCAGGGATATGTGTTTTTATATAACTAGAGGTGCTAGATTAATGTTTTACTTTACCTTGGTGTAAAAGAAGATACAGTATTGATGCAGTAGTTTTAGAGTCTGCTGAGATAAACAAACCATATCAGTCTAAAAATGAAACCAAAAATCATGGGATCTATATTCCATTGTAGTAGATCTGGATCCACCTTGATTTTAGTTTTGGGCTGATATGGGTTTGTTTATCTCAGCAGGTTATAGAACTAATGTATGAAAATAGGTTCAAAATAGCCATTGATATTTACTTTTTAAAGGGGTTACATTGAATGATAAAAATAGTATATATTTGAAGCTGTGAGATGGGTGAGATCTTCATCTGAAGCAGAATGAACTAGTTCTAAGTAAAAATGATTAAACTCATGCTAATAGAAGACCATGAACAATTTTTATCTTTTGACTGGGTTTACTTTTTATAATGTAATATATTTCTTTAGTTGCAGATTTTAGAACTACTGTGCATCTTAAAGATATGTTAAGATAGTATAATTCAATATATTTTATATTGAGATAATTTAGGTTACTCTTTAAAGCATACAGACTTAACTATGCTTTGGGTGATTTGAACATCTATCTGCAAAAGTCATAATCTCAATTGTTATAGATGCAAACAAAAATCCTGATTATTAACTAAAAATAGGCTGTTGGGATCCAATATTTCTGGGAGCATCAGGTGGTCAAAAGAAACTTAATTTAGCACAAGGACCCTGCAGTAACTCTGGTTGCAACAAGCCTTTATCTTATAGGGGAACATTAATTTTTGAAGGCAGTTTGTGCTTCTGGAGTGTGTGGTTTCTCTTTTTGGATTAAATTGACATCTCTGTGTGTAGAGGGCTATTACCTGTTGGAGTCCCTGAACCCTGGATACCAACAGTGCTTGCTAACTTGAGTAAAATATACAGAGTTTTTATTTTCTTAGTTGAGCTATTTTTGAGAGGCTTGATAATAATTTATTAGCTAAAGGATTACTCACATGACTTTGGCTCTGACCAATAGTAAGGATTGTGGTGCTGAGCTTCTTATTAGAAGTTGTATATTCAATATAGCTGTATCTTATTTTTGGGGGTGGGCAGTAGAATTTGACAAAAAGCTCCTTGGAAAGTATTTGGAGCTTTAATTATGAGCACCGTTCATAATTTTACTTTTTATTTATTTATTGTAAATTTGATGGATATATATGCATAGTGCCATATCAATGTTTTAGGGATCATGATGGATTTAGTTTCTACTTATATGTCTATATATCAATTATGTTGGGGTGTGCTTAACTTTGCATAACTCATAACTGTTGTGGGTGCTGTATAATTCAAATTAAGATGGTTTTTCTTGGTGCTGGATAAAAATCAGATGTTTTGGTGGTCAGCTTAACTTGCTCTGGATTGAGTTCAATATAGTATTTATTCTGGAGAGAGATAAATTAGATTAGTCTCAAGCTCATCTTTCTTGGAGATTGACACAGCTTCTTTTGTGAACAGATGTTCTAATTTGAGCTAAATACTGTATTATAGTTGGTATAACCCCAAAATGCTATAATCACTTTTCTCATCTTCGCTCCTCAACCCTCTTATTTGAAGAGCATTACACCTTGTCTGTCTTAGTAGGACTATTCATCAGTGACTACAACATCGTATTCTTTAAATACTAAGCATGTTCTTATTTAAAGAATATTAAATCAATTAATTCTGCTTTTGCTATAATATTTTTCCTTGGCACTGTTCTTTGGAAGGCAGAACTTTATCAAGACGCTTTCTCAACATCTTTGAAGTCTCTTGTACTCTGCTTTTGCTATAATCTTTAACTTTGGTTTTATTATGAAATAACTCAGGGTTGGATTGGACTGAAGCTCGTGAAGTAATTTAATACCTAAAGCCTTACTTTGACATGGATCTGTCCCAGCAGCGGCAATTGGTTGTTTGAAATAATTGGCCAAGCACTTCACGATAGATCGTGACTGGATGGATTCTATTTATCGGGATTAGTTGGGAAAGCTTTGCGTACCAAGGCTTGAATCCATATGGTTTATTTCAACGGGATCTGTGGGATCTTGATCGCGGGACTTGATGAACAATATTCTTGAGCTCCACAAGCCCATTACTAAGCCTGTAGTCAGAGTAGGATGCGTTAAGCTTGGCAAACCTCTCTTGGACATGAAAGGGGCCAGAAATGGATTTCTCGGCGCAAAAGAAGAACCATTCCTCGAAGCTGAAAGCGCGTTCAATATACCTAATATTGAAGTACCGTTCTACGGCGGGAATTGCAATGGGGTTGGATATCTGCACCGCATAATAGTCATAGTTTGCAAGGTCTTGGTGATGGAAGTGATCGTGGTAGCCAAGGTCATACCCATCTTGTGATGGAGTGGCCTTAATTGCAGCAAATAAGCTGAAATGGAATAAAATGTTAAACATCTGAAGGAATAGATACTGGCCCAAGCTAAGGGCTGTACATCCCGTTTAGCCTGGTAATGTACAGACCAAGATGCGGATTCAAATTCACGTGCCGCTCCACATGTAGAACTCATGGATATTCCCCCTGATACATGTGAAAAATATGCTTTGATTTAGATTTTATATTTTCGAAATGACTTCTAGTATCCCACACCTAGCCTTGGCAGCTCCTACTTTCTATTGATGCTGGGTTAAAATTTTCTTAAGAGGCTGCAAGGATGAGGAGCTATTTGCTCCACATGCACCCGATTCTAGCTCCCACCAGCCAGAATGAACGCTTTATCTTGTGCCCATGTCTATATTTAACCTGTGGCGTATCAGCAAGCAATTGTATAACTAAAAGTACGTCTATACCCTTCATCATTCCCTATCACTACTTTCCCAGCACAAAATGTTTCCGTGGGACTTTATTTTTGAAGCATAAAAATTAGTGTTAGGATTTGCAGCCTAGTCGACTGCAATGCACTCTAGCCGATTACTTGGTAGCTGATTTGATTGGAGAAGCTATAAACAGAAAGAGAAAATGGGGCAAGAAAAATAATGTAAGCGCTGGCCCAAAGCTAAGTATCTGTAGCTTCTAAAAATAGCTTATAAGTGTCGATTATATACTTCTAAAAAGTATGTGAAACAAAATAAAGGGGGAAATTAAGAAGAGAATGATACTTTATTGGATATGAATATGGGATAATATATAGTATCATGGGAAGCCACATGCTGTCCATGTACGTCATGGTAGTTATAGGGCTTGTCCAGTTAATATTCCATTTAGGACTCAAAAGGTTTGATCCTCATATAAGATGGGAGGCTGATAGGAGTGCTACCAACTTAATTACTAATTGGGGAATCACTCAGAGAATTGCTTCTCTGAGAGAGAATAATCAAAGATGTTATGACATCTCCCCTGGGATGCTGGAAGATAGAACCTTGGGAATTTTCTTGAGAGTTTTGGGGATTTGGGCTTGATATCAATCCAGTTTTGTGTTGGGTACCGGAAGTTAGGAATGAGGTTGTGCTGTTCTTGCTTTGCATAGGCAGAGGCAGTCATATTGCATATGTTTGAGCTCTGTTTAAGAGCCAATACCGTTGATGAGGTAGGTATTGCTGGGCTTGACTTTCATGACAATGCCTGGCCCTCATAATCCTGGTTTTAACTTGTACATGCTGTGGTTAATGGCCCAGATCTCATCCCCAACTTGCAAGTGTTCTTGTTTTAGTGGGATTGTTTCTCTCCCAACTCTTTCCTTTTCCTTGTCCTCTTGGTCCTTTCTGGCGCTCTGTACATCAGGATCATTATTGTCTGGCACTTTCTTGTGTAGAGATAAATGTGGTTCTGAGGTAGTACTAGTAATGGCAGGCTTATGCCAATAGACAAGTTAATATGGGCTTTTGACATATTATGTTTAACATTTGTTCTGCATACCATAAGCACTGTTGGCAGCATGTTGACCCAGACTTTTGAATTGTTGGTAGATAGCTTACTGAGGGCCTCTACTAGGGAGCCATATAGTCTTTCAACACTTTCATTTGCTTTCAGATGATAGGGGCTGGCTATGGTGTGTTTTATTTCATTTTTGGAAAGGTAGACGTTGGTATCAATGGCTTTAAGTTCAGTTCTTTCATCTGTGATCAGGAGTTCAGGTTTTCCAAACTTAGCTATAATTTCTTTGCCAATAAGTTGTCTTACAGCATTGCCTCTATGTTCTTTTGTAGCTTGTGCTACAGACCACCTAGTTGTGTAGTTGATAGCTGTTATATGTACTTTTTGGTGGCAAATGTGATAAGTTTGACTCCCTGGTGATTAACTCCCTGGTACTTAACACTTTGTCAAGTACCAGG
Source organism: Entomophthora muscae (assembly GCA_014839935.2). NCBI lineage: Eukaryota > Fungi > Entomophthoromycota > Entomophthoromycetes > Entomophthorales > Entomophthoraceae > Entomophthora > Entomophthora muscae. Next base: position 138,927 of record QTSX02004292.1, read on the forward strand.
GAGTCAAGTGCTGCATATGCAAATCAATTAGTATTTTTGGCTTAACTGATTTTAAGCTAATTTTTACTAGTAATTTAGGGGTTTGAAACCAAAAAAACAAGATTAAATTTACTTAATTTGACTCTGTTTAATAAATTGGTTAGCTAAAAAACAAGTTTAAGGGAAAAGTTATAAGTAAATTTAATAATAGAAATGAAAAAACTTGTGTTTGACACTCTAAAAGAAAAGGTGGCCAGTTTGACACTTTTTAAGCCAAATCCTAATTTTATTAATAAAACACATATGCGCTTATATAAATTCTATTATTTACTATTATATGTTTATTATTAGTGTCCATGGTTGTTGATTAGGCTCCCAAGCACCACTATACTGGATTTAGTAGTATATACATTAATCAAATACCCCACTTGTTTTACATTATGTCATTCCCGGGTTTGTAGATTAAGTGGTGCCACCTAAATTAAGAATAATTTATTAAGAGATTTCATATGTAATTTATAAAAAACGGAAACTCAACATCTTCTTTGTTTGACTCTATCTACTTACCACCTAATTGGTTTTGGATTTAAGTAATCAAAGGCTCATAATTGAGGCTATATTTATGTGTGACGCACTATGAGCGCCTCTCGACACTCACCCACTCGACAATTTAACTTGGGAATTAGTACAGAGAGCTTCTTAATGTTTTAACTAACACTATGGTAAATAATTCACTCCCAGCTCCTCCCAGCATAACTTAAACACTAATAAACACCTCCACACTCATTTACTTTTTTAACTTATTTTGTTTTTTATTTTTGAGCATATGAAACTGCCTTGCTTTTGGGTTAACTTTCAACCCCGCTTTAAATTTAAGCAAGTTCTATATGTAAAAAACATAGTAAATTTGATTTTTCTGCTGGACTCTGGCATACTTGACAGTGAGAATCCAGCTTTTCCCAGCTGATTGACAGTGCCAAACTCAACACTTTACTATGTTTTGAATTTTTAACTCCCAATAAAAAAATCCCACATTACAATTTTTTTGCAATTATAATGTACTACTTTTTCTGCAACTCTCCATATTTTTTATATATTTTTTTGATTTTTAATTATAATTTTACATTGATTTAGTACTAAGATGTTATGTTGAACCTAACATCTTTGATTCTTCATCATAAATTCACTTATTTTCTATGTTTTAACCTTTATATCTATACTTTGAGCTTCTATTTTGCTTATATTTACTTTTTTTATGTTTTTTTCTTGATAAATAAAACTTTATTTGCATACTTTTCATTTAACTTTTACTTTGCTTTACCTCTGTGTTTCATATCTTTCACACTGTTTTATTTACAAAACTAAGCTTTTCTTTAGACAAGATCATCTAAATCCAACAAGCCTACCAAGTGCCAAGCCTCAAAGGGCTCAAAAGAAACTGCCTCTACTCCCAAGCATGCCAAGTAGCCTTCAAAGGCAAAGTCTCCAACTACATCTCCCCCTACCACATCTTCTCCCACTCCTCTCCCCTAATCTTCAACTTTCCCTCAAGTTCTCAAATAAAAGTGATGACTCCCTCACTGATCACTCTTTTTACAAGTCAGAGGCCAACTCCAAACCCACCAAGGAGTGGCATACCAAGAAGTCAAAGGCTGTCAAGGAGCCCACCTCTTCTTCTGGTAAGAAAAAGAAGGCTTCTAAGCAGGCCTCAAAGAACCCTTCTCCTCCTCCTCCTCCTGATGGCTCTTCCCCCTCCCTCATCTGACCCTCAGGATGATCCTGAGGAATATTTCAAGAAGTTCAAAGCTTCTGGTCACGTGGCTTGGAATCCACTGGCCATCCACAATACCTGCAATGTGGACGGAGAGTTCATAATCCCCAAGTGCTTCCCCTGTTACTTCCCAATCATGTCTGTAAAAGGTGGCCCTTGTTATTTTGAAGATAATTACATTTTCTTTTGTAATAATCAAAAACAGCAAACCAAAAGCAAGCTCTTTTTATGTGAGGATAAGACTTGTGGGGCCCAGCTGAACACCAAGGGCTGAGAGCGGGTTACTTCTGAGAAGGGGGAGCACACCTGTGAGCCCCTCCAATCACCTGATCACTTGGATGCTGAAGTGGTACCTTGTCCAAGTAATCCCCACCTCTTCTAACCTCCGCACTTCAGATCTGGCCATCAAGGCCCTTTAACACCTGCAGCCCAACAATCTCAAGTTAGTGCCCACCCAGGAGCAACTGGTTAAGTTCATCAGCAACAAGATAATTTCTGCCAATCTTCCTCCCCCCAAGGCCTCAGATGACCTCTCTGAGCCTACACTCACCCACAAACTCAAGCAGCTTCCAGGTGGTGAGTGCTTCCTCCTCCATGACAATGGGCCTGGCAGCAAAGACCGCATAATCTGCTACGCCACTCAGCAGAACCTGCTGGAGTTAAAAAGGGCTTCTGTTACGGTAGAAAACCAAATGAAAGGAATAACACGCCCCCGTAAGACCAGAAACCAACAAAGAACCGCTGCCAAACCCTTAAGAGAAATTGACAACTTAAATGCTGTAATTGACAAAAAATGGGTCAAAGCTGGGGTTGCTCAAATAGCTCTGGAAAATCTGGATCTACCATATTTTTATACAAATAAAAATGACAAGAAAATCACCCGTTATATGTTATTTGGTGATGGAAGCGCTTGACCCGCTGGTTGCCGGAATTTTTCAAATTATGATGTCATTGACGTAAATTCCAATGCAGGGCCTACAACTGCTGAAAATATTCTTGCCAGCCAATCAGAAGCCAAGGAATCCCCTCCTGCCCCATCCTGAACTCCCTTAAGACTTTCCCATTTCCCCTCTAGAAACTTGTTTCTAGATATCTTATTCACCTTGGAATAAAACAGAAAATAAACCTCATGTTTGCATATTTGGGCCTATTGGACCCTGTCTTTGACAATATGGCCAGGATCATGGTTCAGATGGCTTCAGACTCCTTTGCTGTCACCTGGCCTGCCTTTTACGTCACCGCGCATTCTTGTCATTATTCTAATTTCCCTCTGAAAATGATCTTCTTGACCTCAATTTTAATCACCATGTTGTACTCCACAGGTTGCAGCTCCAGAATGATCAAACCTTCCTCCTAATTTGGCTTACTGTTGCTCAAACAATTAACTCTGTGTTTACTATATCCACATAATTTTTCTTTGAATAGTGCAGCTTGTCATCTAGTTCTAACAGCTTCAACCTGGCTAGTTGAGGGTACCTTTGCCACTTGCCCCTGGATGTTCAAAAAGCTCTAGATAATCCATGCCCAGATTGACATCTGGGTGATTCCACTTGCTTTCTTCCTTCTCCCTGGGGCCAGCAAGGCCATTTACACATATGTGTTCTCAATCCTTCACCAAGCACTTTCTCTCCTTCCTGATAACAACAATGATAATGCCAAGAAGACCCCCCCACACCTGCACAAACCCTCCTGCTGCTGACAAGGACCAGGCCACCCTGGACTTGGAGAAAAAGGTAAGGCTGAGAGCTCTGGGGCCTCATATTTGCATCATGGACTTTGAGCCTGCTCAGTTCAATGCATTTGAGCAGCTGTTCAGTGTGGAAGTGCAGGGGTGCCACTTCCACTTCCGCCAAGCAGTTGCTTGCAATGTGCAGGCCCATGCCAAGCTTAGTAGGTTGAGCTGGAGGGACACTTTAGACACCTGCATATTTGTGCTGTCACAATTTAGAGCCTTGGCTTTTTTAAAGCCAGAGCATACTGTGAAGGGTTTGAGGTTCTCTCATAGAATCCTTACTTAGCAAAGCATTCAGAGTTCACACCTTTCCTTGAGTACTTTGAGCCCCAGTAGATTTGGAAGGTCATCACACAGAGGCAAGACAAGGCCTGCGCCAAGGCCAGTTGGAATGTTTACTGGGTGGCAGTTAATGGTGAGCTCAAGACCACTTTGATGCTAGAGGCTTATCACAAGCATCTTAAGGCCAAATTTGGGCTTCATCCAAAGTTTAATAAATTCTTCTCCCTCCTGCAGCATGAGCAAGAGAAAACCATCTCCAATCTGTGTGACTTGGCCAACTGTGTCCTCTCATCAAGCCTACCACTCGCTTCACCCTCTTCACCAAGGACATCCAGGGTGCAGCTAAGCACAAATCCAAGGCCTCTGAGCTTAAGTAGAAGCTTTAGCTTATTGCCACTGCCCTCCTGGAAGGGGCTAAAATGAAAAGGGGGAAGAAGGATGAAGAGTAAACTTGCTGCTTCTATGGTTATAACTCTTAACTTTTTAGCTTTAATTTTTACTTTTTAGTTTTTATCATTCAGTTTTTAGTTTTATTTTTCAAGATTTTTGATTTAATTAGATAGCAGTGATTTTTTATGTATATATGGTAAGTTTGAGATGAATGTTTATAGTCAAAAGTGAGTGAAATATCTTAATTTTTGTTAATTTACTAGTAAAACATAAGATATTCACATTTATACTTATATGAACTATGTCAAATAAATATTGATATTTCTTCATATTTTGCATAACTTTTATTTTTGTGCTTATTTTTATTCTTGGTTCATTGAAATTTTATTTTTTAAGGTAATCAAAAATATTTTTATAATAAAGAGTGTAAATTACATAGTAAAATGAGAAACATTTGCTTATTTCTCCTTATTCACATTAATTAAACTACATTTTTATTGCATTTTTGAGCTTTTTGGGGTCACTTTAGTATACCATAGCTGTAAGGCTTAATTTTTTTATACTAAAAGTTTTCAGTACATCAAGATCTGTCAATTAAAAAAGTGTCAATTTCCAGTTATTGATCAGGGAAAAGGCTGAATTCTTACTTTACTATAGTGTCAAGCACCAGGGAGTTGATCACCAGGGAGTCAAAATTACCACAGTTGCTGTCCCTTGAAGACTTCATTCATAAAGGTTACAAAATTGCTTGGGGAATTTTTCATTGCCAAAGTTAAGGACCACACATTCCATTGAGCCATACTTAGTTCTGAAAGCTGTTTTAGATATGTTCTCTGGTTTAACACGGATTTGGTGGTGACCTGCTGTCAAGTCAATTTTTGTGAAGACTTGGGACCCCCCCAGGGCATCAAAAAGGCCATTAATCAGGGGCAGGGGATACATGTTCTTAATTGCAACTTTATTGAGCGCCCTGTAGTCTGTGACCAGGAGGAGTCCTCCACCCTTCTTTGCTACAAAAAAGACAGCTGCGCCAAAAGAAGGTTTAGAAGGTTGTATCAGTGCTTTTTCAAGGGCCTTGTCAACGTAGGCCTTTAGGGTGTTGTCCTCTTATGGTGTTAGGCATTAGATAGGTTGTGCTTTTTCAAGGGCCTTGTCAACGTAGGCCTTTAGGGTGTTGTCCTCTTATGGTGTTAGGCAGTAGATAGGTTGTGCTTTTGTCACACTTCCTTTGAGGTTGATTCATGTTAGATCCCCCAATTGGGCAATAGTCCTGGTAATGTTTCTTAGAAAACTGAAGGGACCTCTAGGACAAATTGTTGTTGGATTAGGTCTTGTTTGTGTGAGTTCTCTGAATTTTTAAAGTGGATAATCTCATACGTGCATGTGTTCCAATTGATCTTGCTAGGGTCCTTTTCCTCTTCTGTTTCCATAATTTTCACAAAAACATGGCCTCTCATAAGTGTATCAAGATGAGTTGGATATACATGTGGTGCACCTTGCCTTGTTGTATAGTGAGAGTAGTGGTATCACAGTTAATATGAGGTTTGGTATTTCTTATCCAGTCCAGGCCAAGTATATCATCATACTTGAGGATTGGTATGATTGGGCCACTAATTTTTTTCTGTATATCTCTTATTTGGGCACAAAATATTTTGCTTCTCTAGTGACTGGTGTACTTCTATTATCTTCCATGATAACTCTCTTGATATTACTTTGGACCGTGGGTAGTTTTGTGAGGTTGGCAAATTTTTTGTCAACAAGGGATTGGTCAGCTTCAGTGTCAAATAGGGCTGTGCCCTGATATCTGCATAAGCGCAAAGGATAAGTGAAGAGTTTATTTCCAGTCTGGGCAAACAGTAGAGGATTCCTGGAGGGTACTTGGATCAAGGTGATTGAGTCTATGTCTTAGTCCCTGTACAAGTCTTGCAAGGTGGGAGAGGGCAGCTTTCCTAAGCACTCCCCTGAGCTTTCTTCTCCTTGGAGGTATTATCAGTGCTCATTTGATTTACTTGAGTTGTACCATTTCCACTTCAAGGATTGTGGTTGTTGGCTCAATTTTTCTTCTTGTTAGGTTAAGGGTCCTTCTTTTCTGTGAGACTTTCTTTTTGTTTGTTTGTTGGGTGTAGATTGCCAGATTTTTGTGTAGCTTGCTTTCCTTCCAAGAATACGTCTTGGAGATTTTTGAAGAAGCTCATGTCAAAATGACGTCTAATGTGTGTGGGGAGGCCATTGTAAAAGTCCAGTTGTGCTCCAGCTTCATCAAATTAGATGATAATGGGGCTCAATCATGTATGTCTTCATAGACTGCAATGTACTTATCAATGGTTCCTGTTGTTTTGACGGTTCTGAGTTCTGTCATGATCATAACGTCAGAGTTCTTTATGGCAAATTTCTCTAGGAAGGCAGCTTTGAACATTTATCAGTCTTTATTGTGACCAGGTTGTTGCTCAAACCATTCACTTACAAAGCGTGAGGTGGCCCTGGTAACACATGAAGAATTTTCACTTGCCCAGAGCTTGCAGTGGTATCCCACTTGTGCAAAGTTGTTTTGGGTGCTTTAAATTCATAGGTTGGCATTTTCTCAATGTAGTCCTGAGAATGTTCCAATTTCTTCTGAGTGTAGGCATTGAAACACAATGTTGGGTATTTGTGTTGTTTCTTGAATTAGAGGCAGGTTCAGGATCCCGTGTGTACTGAGGAAGTTGTACTGTCTGGTTAGTACAATGATATTTTTGAAAGCAGTGTGTTGGGAATTTTGACCAAGCAATGATGCTAATTATTACAGAGCTTGCAGATATGAATTGCAGCTGCCAAATTACATAAACTGGTAGTATAAATTATATGCATATTAGATTAGCAGTAGTCTGCCGATCTGAGCCTTAAATTAGCCAATGATAAGTGCCACTGCAGCAATTAAATAATACATGATTCACTGCCACAGCACTTAAAAAATACACAAGCGCCGCCTAGTAATTGGATTAGGCGCCAAGGTGCCAAACTATTTTTACGTCAAGCGCCGCTGTGCTAACTGAAAATTATTGCAAGTGCTGCCTGGCAAATATTGCAGGTGCCAAAGCGCCACCCTACTTTTACATCAAGCGCCAAGGCGCTGGGTTTGATTCCACATAATCTTGGATTTTCTAAATTAACTGTATTTCTAAGCAGTCAATGTAGGGACATAAATTAAGCAGGATTAATGGCCCCAAAATATACCAAACCCCCACGCCAGCAAGGATCACCTGTGCTGGGTGAAGCAATTAAATCTCATTGGTTGGCATGTTTGAAACAACCAAACCTAGATCACTAATTATCCAAAATAAGAGTGTGTTGGAATGTCCTAGAAGATATTACCAACAGCTCAGGAAGACACCCTCCAAGAGGGTATAAATACTTTTCCCCTACTAATAATAAAATACTTTTTGACTTATTAGAAGTGCTTCTGCGTGATCAGAAGCCAAGCCTCCAAAGTAATTATTGATTCCTCTTCCTATACGTTCTTCTGCCACAATACTAATCATATCCTCACATATGACAGTATTCAAGCCAAGTACCCTGTGCCATATTACAGAAATGAGTTGCCCCCATACTCCCAGCGCAACACAGTGAATCTTTTGAGGTCTCCCTGACCTTCTTTGTATTGTCTTCAGCCAGTGGGGAGTGCTATCTTCTGGGTTCTTTTCTTTAGAGGAATTTTTCCTTTAAGTTGTGTAGGTGTGGATAACTTACCTGTGCTATCACTGTTGATTATATACTTCTGAGAAGTATAATAAACAAGATAAAAGGGAAATCAAGAAGAGAATGATAATTTATTGGATATGATTTTAGAGTGTTATATTATAATGAGAAGCCACATGTCATCCATGTAAATCATGCTGGTCATGAGGCTTGTACAAGTAGTGTTCCTTTTAGGACTCAAGGTTTGATCCTCATATAAGATGGGAGGCTGATAGCAGTGCCACTGACTTAATGATTAGTCAGGAATCATTTGGCAAGTCACTCAGGGAATTAGTTTTCCAATAGATAGTAACCAAATATATTATAGCACTGGCTTATAAAAGCTTTTTTGAGATGATATAACAGAAACCAAAAGAAAAAATAACTGTTTAAAAGTTTTAATATTTTTATATTCAAATTATAATCTTAGCCCTTTCTTTCAAAAAGCTTTTGAGATGCTGCTTTTAATATATTTTATCCTGCCATTCTGTTAAAAATCTTATTTGATTAATAAGTTGCAGATAAAGATTACTATGAGTTCAAGCTAGCTTTCAATCATTATCATAAGATGAAGAGTGCTTAAAACAGATCCAGGCTATACATTAAAAATATTTATTTTAATTTTAAGAAGCCAAGTGAATTATAGATCCTCATTCCTAACCACTATTGGCTTCTGATACTTGACATCAAGATCCAATTGTTTTGCCCACTGGCCAAGGTATGAGTTCTGGAGAGGTATCTGGTGGAACTTTTCTAGTATGCAGAATGCGCCAGAATTGAACTTAGGGCATGAAACAGAAACCATCATTACAACTGAGCAATGAGCTGGGAATACTTGGCATCAATATATTTCTCCACCTAAGGAATGCCAGAAAAATCTATCAGTTTTGCAGTTTAGTAGTTATAGTTCTTCATATCTTGGTGGCAAGGTGATTATTGTAGCTAGTGTCATAGTTCTGGGTTGAGTGATAAGAGCTCACAACCACTATCTGGCCTCCCAGAATTAAGGCAAAGAACACTACCAAAAACACAAGCTGAATCAATTTTAACATGCCAATTCCAAATTTATTATCATATAAAATATCTTCATAGACAAGATTCTCTGTTACAGCTAATCCTCTTTATTAAGATACTTATTTTCTAGCTTCTTTTGATGTAGTAAGCTGATATGCAATGGTATGCTTTATATTTGTCAACCTTAAATTTTTAGCCAGGGCTTCATGCTTTAATAATAGCATTTAAATAACCAAGTTTCAATTAAAAATTATATTAAAATTTGAGTCTATTTAAGTACTTAGATGACATAACAACCTTTATTTTCCACTCATCTAAGCTCAATCTAAGATCACAAAACCCTTTTATACTTAAGCCTATATTCTTACAATTGCTTTCAATATCATTCTTTTAATATCCCATCCAACCAATTGGTGCATGCTGTTAAGCATAAGCTAGAGTTAAAATATTGATATATATCTTTTTACTATCTATACAGGTCTATTCAAGACTAAAAATCATCAACATACCAATCAACACATAACTATAATATCTCATAGTACAAGAAAGCACATCCACCCAGTGCAAGTGATATTAAATTAATTAAAATGAATGCTGAAGCCAGAATTTGTTGCTGAAACATAGTATAATGTGATAATGCCATCAGTTTTTAGACTTATTCAAATGCAAACACATCCAAGTGGTTCCTTTAAAGCTCATAATTCACACCATTCCTGCTATTTAAATATAGCATATTTCTCAATTATTCCCTTCTGGTATATAAGCAGAGCCTTATAAAAAATTCAATTATCCACAAATTTCTCCCTCATAAATACCCATGAAAGTGTTTTTCTATCTTAATCATATGCTGGGATCAATCTTCTTGGCTTACAATGCTAATCTTGGCCACATATTTAAAAGAATAACCTCATCCTAAATCAAATGCTATATTAGAATGTTACTGTACCATCAATTTTGTAAACCAATTCTCCCCTAGTTTCCCCTTCATCATCAACTTATCTAACCATTCAGAGCTCAGAGCCCCATCAAAAGGGATGCATAAAGTACTAGACACTTGAATAATTAAAGTGTACTCTTGTACTTTTAACCACTTTAATGAAGTCTAACACAAAATTTTCAGCTCTATATGATCAATAGTAGCTTACATTATCTCAAAAGATGCCATTTAAAGACCTTTTCAAAACAAGGTCCTGGCTTAAAAGATCAGAATTAAGAGGCCTAAAGATCATTAAATAGCTAATTTTTATATAGGGATTTCTAGTACAGCATCCAAAAAATACTGTAAAAACAGCATGGAAATCAAAATCAAAATGGGTTATCCAAATAGGTTTTTAGTAAAAAGATCATTTAAAGATGCCCTAAAAAATACCAATCAAAATATGCTATCTAGAAAGACAATATTTAGAATTCATCAACAATCAGCTTTTGGAAGCAGATCTGAGCCTTTCCCTTGCTAGCTTGTGGTACAACTGAGTTTGATACCTTGCCTGTCAGTATATCTTAGGATACACAAGGGGTGCTTGTCATGTTCTGAGGCGCAGCTCAGACACACAACAGGCAATCCTAACCTTAGGATTGGATTTTTGCTAAGTCTTGGTTAGATGACAGGGAAGGAAAATGTGTTTACCTTGCGGCCCTGGAAGAATAACCTCTACTAGTTGTGGCTAGAGAGAGGCGCGGAAGTACAGAAGACACAAAGACAAAAATGTGAATAGAACTTAAGATTTATTGGATATAAAGATTGTGAATATATACTGTGTAGCTTTACCACAAAACAGTACATGGACGGCAGGATCACTTACCACCAGCATTAGTGGGGCAAGTGAGTTGTGCAGGGATCAGGAAACCAAACAATTGTACTTCCTGAATTGGTCATAAACTCATTTTGAGTAGCAAAAGCAAGATATTTGTCCTTGAAATGGCCCACCAAAGGCAAAATCAAAATACTGTGAATAGCTGCATTAAAAACATTGCCCTCCTCTAGATTGGCCTTAGGGGGTGGTATTTACAAAGGAACTTTGCGTGCACTTGAGCAAAAGGACAGCCACTAGACAGGAGCTTTACAGTGTATTCAGACCCTTGCTTAAAGGTTACTTCTAGAGGGTCAATCCACAGAGAGTCCAACTTGTGTGCACAACCACCTACTCTGTGTTGGTAGTAAAAGACATGGTTGCCAACATTGAACTCAGGCAGGTGGAAGCGTCCAGCATTATTGGGAGAGAGTTCAAGCATCTTAGTCTCATATGTAGAAGTGTAGGCAGTGGCTTGAATATCAATTATTTGGTTGACTAAATCCTTAATGTGGTTGTCAGGATTCATGGCCTTGTCAGAGGTAAGCAGGGGGCCCCCAAGAGAGATGGGGTAGTAGCCTCTTGCCCGTACAGCATAGCAAAGGGGGAGTACCCAGTGATACAATGTTTGCTAAGGCGGTACGCAAAGAGGGCAGCAGGTAAGTACAAGTCCCAGTTGGCAGCGTCTGAGTAGGTGAGCTTCCTCATGATGGAGACCAGAGTCAAGTTAGCACGTTCAACTGCCCCATTAGTGGAAGGATTGTAGGGAGCAGAGAAGTATTGGTGCAATCCCAAAGCTTTGATAACAGAGGTTACTAGCTTGGCATTAAAGTTAGTCCCATTATCTGAGAGCAACACTTGAGGAAAGCCATGGCGGTAGAAAATGTCTTGCAACAGGAAGGCAGTGGTTGTCTTAGCTGTGATGTCCTTAGTAGGGCGAGCCTCTACCCTCTTTCTGAAGTGATTGACAGCAACCAGAATAAATTGACACCCAGAAAAAAGATCAGGGAAGAGGACCTACTGCGTCAATGCTAACAGTGTGAAAGGCATGTTGAGGGGGAACTAATTTGAACTTGTGGGCAGCAGCTCAAGCCTCTGCAGCTGGCAGTTATGGCAGCTAGTAATGACGTCTGGTATCAGCAGGCAAAAGTTCTCCCAGAAGTAGTTCTTCTGAAGCCAGTCAAAGGTCTTGACAATGCCTCCATGCCCAGTTTCTTTATGAGCTTGTGACACCAACAAGAGGCAAAGACTGGGCCATACATAAGGCAGATACTGGTCTCGTATCTTTTTGAAGAGCTGATTGTTGCATATAAGGGTATCTTTGGATAGCTTGGAGAAGGCCAGTTGTACCTCTTCTGTCTCACTTTCCCAAGAAGAAGGGTATCCAATTAGTTCGTATAATTGGTCAGCCTCTGCAGGATGTAAAGCAAGAATAGGCATTCTGGAGAGCCCATCAGCATTCTGATGTTGAATTCCAGGGCAATGGAGCATCATGAAGTTGTATCCCTGCAGATGTAGAGCCCATCTAGCCAGGCGCCCTTCAGGTTCCTTAAGCTGCTGTAACCAGTTAAGAGAAGCATGGTCAGTGACAACTGTGAAGTGGGTGCTGTATATGTAATGAAAAAACTGCTTGACTGCATGTAACACGGCAAGGCACTCCTTCTCTGTGACACTATAGTTCTTTTTGTGCTTGTTTAGCACACAGGAAGTGTAAGCCACAGGATGATCTACACCCTTGTTGTCCAGTTGGGCCAGAATGGCTCCAATAGCTAGATTGCTAGCGTTGGTGTATAGGATGAACTCTTTATCATAGTCAGGATACACTAGGATGGGAGCTTCTTTGAGTTTTTGCTTTAGAGTCTCAAAGGCTTGTTGTTGACTGGCGGTCCATTCAAAAGAAACATTACGTAATAGCTGGACTAAAAGTTCACTAGTATTGGCAAAGTCAGGGATAAACTGTCTGTAGTAGCCCATCATTCCCAGGAAGACTTGTACTTCTTGAAAGTTGGTTGGCAGAAGCATTTTTTCAATGGCTTCACCCTCTTAGTCATTGGGCAAATCCCTGTCTGGGTTACTTTGTGGCCCAATAATTCAAGACGTTCTTTGAAGAAGGCGCACTTGATAGGCTTCAGTTTGAGGTCAGCTTCTCAAATCTTTATGAACACCTCTTTGAGATGAGCCAGGTGATTGGTGAAAGTAGCGCTGAAAACTGTTATATCATCCAAGTACACTAGGACGCATGACAGCTTCAAGTCACAAAGAATGGAGTCTATGGCCCTTTGGAAGGTAGCCGGGGCGTTGCAAAGTCCCTGTGGCATGCAAGTAGGCTCAAAAAGCCCTTCAGAAGTAATGAGCGCGGCTTTCTGACAATCCTTGGGGGATTGATGTCAGGGACCCACTTTGCGGGGAATAAACTTCCCAGCTGATGGGCCAAGGCCCCTACATTTAATCCTGCTATGACCAAACCAATAGGAACTGTGACCATTGCAAGATTCCCAAGTTGCCCTAGATAGGCAAACCTTCCAAACATAGAACTGAATTGCCCTAGTAGATAGTAGCCCACCAAATACGTCAAGAGGTAAAGGAGGCGTAAGGTCTAACCAGAGTAGGTTCAGTGGGTGGGGGAGAAAATGAACGGCCATAGTGGAATTTACGTCCCCAATGTCCAGAAGGATATTTGAACCATCCATTGGCAAGGGATTCCTTCTGGTGGGAATCATCTGGGGAGGAATTATACCAGTCTGTAGTTGGAGTTGGGTTTTCCAAGGTAAACACCTTGGACAAGAAGTAGGCTAGAAACCAAGATAGGAAGAGAATTCCTCTCATGGCTTCAGAAGAGGAGTGTTATCAAAAATGGATGAGTAGCTAGAAGAGTAATAATCTTTATTGTTGGAACAAGAGATAATAGAAAATATGGTTCACATAAATACCATCAAGTTGAGGCTGGAACATAAATAAGAGGATCATGAGGGATGAGAGGATTTTCCTTGATATTTCACTGATTTCAAGGCTGAAATTAGTATCTGTTTCAAATGGGCATCAATTTCTGGAAATATACTATATAAAATTGTATGGTATAACCATTAACTTGTAAAATAAGCCCCAAGTTGATATACAATTAAGTAGCAGATAGTGGAATTGAGCGGGAAGATCAAAGACAACGCTTGACGCTTAGGTGCTGATATTGGATTCCAGAGCAAAAACCGGGTTGAATGCAGCCAATCATTGTTCAAACAGTAAGTGACGTCTTCATAGGGTTTATTAACGTTTCTGGAATCAAAGTCAAAGTTGGATTTCATGGTTGAATGAATTAGTTCATTATAAATAGGTAATTTAATTGAAATTGTTTCTTTTGAACTAACTGTTTCTTTGTCTTTAGGGTTTCAAGTTTGATCCCCATCTGGGACCAACCCAATGCTATGGAAAATGTCCAATAGTGATTTACAGTCTTTCTTGACTTGAATGTTGGCTCCCAAATTACCTGTAAAATTAATGTAGTCAGGGGAAAATTCCCTGACAATTGATCAACTTGCCAGTATCCAGACGCCAGATCCATGGCGGAGAAGAACTTAGAGCCTCCAAGACGTTGGAGAGCATCATCAATACACAGCAAAGGGTATGAGTCCTTCTTGGTCAAAGAGTTCAATTGGCAATAGTCCATCACAATACAATGACCCCATCCTTCTTCTTTAAGATGAGTAGCAGGGATGCCCAAGGACTTTGGGAAGGCGCCAGCAGCCCAGCGTCTAACAGTTGTTTGAGCTCTTTAGATACTTGGGCGTCTTCTACATAACTGCGGCAATATGGTTTAGCACAGAAGGGGGGCGTTGCCAGTGTCAATCTGATGGATAACGCCTTTGGCTAACCCATAATTGGTACTGTCCTTAGCAAATATATCAGAAAATTGGTCTAGTAAATCTAGCACCTCTTTCTGTTGAACTGGGAACAGTTGGGGGAAGACTTGTGCCGTGAACAAGGAAAGAACTTGAGGTTCATCCTCAGGTAGATTAAAATCCTGGAATGTACCAAAGGGATGAAGAGACAGGACGTCAGGAGCATTAACAGCCCAACAACCTGCCCCCTAGATACGGTCATGGGGACTGCAGTCAGGTTGGCTACCAACAACTGAACAGGGTCTTTATGAGAGACATCTAGGATTCCATGACAGAGGTAAGGTTTGTTGCATCCCAGTAAGGAGGGGGGAGAGTACAACTCCAAGAAGGTGCGTTTAGGTAGTTCATAAGATATCTGGGAGCCAGGTGGGATGGTGACAGCAGACGTGGCTAGGAGGGGGATCCCTTTGGATACAGGACAAGTCATGGGTGGACACTTCATGTTTGAAGAGTGGGTACAATACTTGAGGTTGAAAACCCCAGTGGGATATTCCAAGGCACAAGTCTTGAGGCGTTTTCCCGGAACTTTAACTGGCTCTTCAAAGATTAAGGGGACTTTGTATCCCAGAATAGAGAGGTAGCCATCTTTCAAGTTGATTATTCCATTATATTCCCTAAGGAACTGGGTGCCAACTAGGAGATTGTAACTCTCATTCTCCAAGACAACTTCTGGCACAGCTAGGAGAAGCTTGCCAAACCGCATGGGCAGAGCAGAGTAAGCCCCTATGGCGCGGGTCATAGACAGTCCAGACGTGCCATATGACTGGTGATAATTAAGGTCAGGGGGAAAGTTTGAGTTTCTTCACAAACTTGGAGGAGACAACGTTGACTGGCAAGCCAGTGTCTAGAACTGCCTTAATCTTCACTTTTTGAATGGATATCTCTACTCAAGTGGTAGTGCAACCAAAGGGTGGAAGGACAGCCAAGATATCTTGAGCCTCTACTAGTTCTTTATCCCACTTCTCAATCATGCATCTTAACCCTGGGAACTCCTTATAAACAGCCTGGAGGGGGGAGCAAAACATCTATTTTCTTAAAGACAGTTTCAGCAACCTCAGCAGATTCTTCTGATGACTCCACTAGCACAGGGGACCTCTTGGCCTGATTGAGGTAAGGGAGCAGAGACAATCTCTTTGGCCTCAGGCAAAGGCTTAGCAGTAGTTGTAGTCTTTCCTGAGCGTAACTTATAGGGAACTGTAATGGTTTCAGGAACAGCCAGAACAGAGTACCCATATGCATCAGCGCTGTCAATATCAGAATCATCCAGGTCAGAGTCATCAGAGATATCATGAAACAGGAGGAGGATAGGAGGAGCCTCATTATCAGCAGGCTTGGATTCAGCCATAGAGGCGGAGGGATTGGAAGAGACTGGGAAGAATTGTCAACCAAGAGCGTCTCTGCCTCTAGGTTGACTGCTCTTTTCCCGCCTGTTCCTTTGGATCAGCTCCTTCAACCCGCAGATTGGTGCAAACTCAAGAATGATGACCTATCTGACCACAGTTGTGGCAACCTTGGCGTTGAGGAGGATTCTGTGTGTTCATGGTAAGAATGCAAGGACCTCAGG